>VOMN01085489.1:0-66449 GCA_014899125.1 Orchestia grillus
CAGTGTAGCCTGCACTTGTGTGTCAGTGTAGCCTGCACTTGTGTGTCTGTGGAGCCTGCTTTTGTGTGGGTGTGTGTAGCCTGTACTCATCTAAGTACATAGGCTAAGATCCTGGAGCGTCAGCTATCAATGACTTACTTCTACTATTATTACTACTTATCTAAGTACACTGGGCCTTAGAATTATATTGCAATTTGCCCTGTGGAGTTTGCTTAATACTTTTGTGTGTCGTCTCTTCCTAAAAACATTGCTGCGAAAAATGCGTGGTCGGGGCGCACGGCTGTATCGTTCCATTTTACCTGTAGTTGGAATGTGGTTAGACCTCTAAGCACAAATCTTCTCTCTCTGCAGTGTTGGTTGGAACAGGTGACTTCCATGGAAAGTAGATTCCGTTCAGTCTATAGGCGGCATCCCTCAGAGACGCGCGTCGAGGACGCTCGGCGCCCGCCCTAGGTGGCGGTACGGTCTTTTTGTTCTCACGTATTCCAGCCGTGAAATGGCCCAATATTAACGCTTGTTGATGCCTGCAGAAATGGCTTTATATTCACGCATGTTGTTGCCTGCGAGACGTGGGAAGAATTCCTGGACAGCCTCTCTCTTTTTTGATGTTAGTTTAAAATGTGAACTTGAGGTGAACATTGAGCTTGATCGTTGCGCTCATATAGTTATGGGACTGGCACTAATTGTACGCGAATCATCCGGAGATTTTCTTTGGGGTGCACCGCGTCTGGAGACGAAGGAACTGCTTAGTACCTTACAGAGAGAACTTGTGATTTCAGGAGGAGATTGGGTCGTGTTACGACGGTGAAGTGTGGGACCATCCAACCCTGGAAGAGTTCATGGACTGTCCACACAACCTCGCTGTCAACAGGCAGACAAGGATGCTGGCAGGTGAGAGATGCTAGCAGGCACCCCTGAGGCCTTTTGCCTGGCATATAGGCCTCTTGAACTGGCGTCTTCGGTGGCAGGCAGGACATTTCAACAGCCGACGTGTCGACGCGTCGGATTAAAGGTGAGTTGTTTATGGGCAGATGAGGCTCGAAGCTGAGTTTCAATATGTACGAGTATCTCTCGCCTCATCGATGGGAGGCCTACTGTCGAAATTTAATTTTTTGACGCCTTTCTTTGTAAGTACCCCACTTTGTGAGTGAACAAATCTATAAATTTGTACGCTGGGTGTATCTCCGGCAAAGGGTGTAATTTTGGCATTTGAACCTAAGCAAGGGGGCTGGTTTGCGTGCCTAATAAATGAAAGGAAGGGAGGTTGCTTGCTCATCGGAGGCACAAACGCCTACAGTCAACTGTTGATAGTAAATTCTAAAGATTTAAAGGCTCGTTTCTTGAAATCTCACCATGAACGAAGAATATATTGCTCCCTGCCCCTGCAGACCTGCTGCTGGTTGGTTGCTACAACAAGTCCGTCATGTCGCCCGCCAAGCGCGACGAGCTCATGCTCTGGAGCGCCAAGGGCAACCTCAACCGCATGGCATTCTTCGGGCTCACCGAGGAGCAGGAGAAGAGCCAGTACCTCTTCGAGGAAATATTCAACCTCAGGTCCGCCAATGGCTCCGAACTTTCTCGAGTGCTTTAGTGCGAGTTGAGAGTCTCGGGTTCTTCGGTGCATCGGGAGAGAATGTATGGATCCTTTCAGTCTCTGTGACTCGTTTGTGCCTTTTGAAATTCCTTGTCTTTACATCTTCTCGTATAAACGTTGTGCCTAAAGAATCATTTTATCCTTGTTGATAGTTGGACTTCAACGGGAGATCATTAGTGTTCTCTCCTGAATCCGTACTTCTGTACGTAGAGTGCATTAAAATCTTACCCCACAATGCATGAACTTCAATTTTTGATGTTCCGTTCCAAAGCATCTTCAATTGGCTGCTTTAATTCATTTTAGCAGTAATCATTGAAACATTAAACGGGCTTCTGCTTCTTTAAAGAATGTTGTAACGGTAAAATTTGAGGCGAACCTATTCTGTGCGCATATTTTTGAAATTCAAATTTAGTCTTTCATTGCTAGTAGTGAAATGGTTCGGGTGGTGTTTTCCAGTCTGAGGAACCGTTACGCCCACTTGTGTGGCCTGTGCCTGGCGCTGTGGGGAGGTCGAGTTTAACTTGACGAGAATTTCAGTGAATTACTGAAGTTAAAATTCAGTTAATTAACGTCAATGAAACTGCAGAGACGCTACATCAGTTTATTATTAATTACTACTATACAGTTTCGCTGATGATTTTTTTATGTTAACCTTGGGCTGGAGTAATATCGAGTCACTGTCATTATATCTTCAGTGTTTCTTCTTTCCTGTGAATGAGTTTTGTTGAGTATACTGTCACGGTCTGTTCTGCCTTGCATGTCTCTAGTGCTCGCTATTAGCACTAAGCAGCTGCCGGTCCCTGCATTCCGACGGCCAGTGTAGTCCGCCGCGGTGACCTGTGAACGCTGCGACCGCTGCGTCCGCGTGGCTGGAGGAGGACTCTTATCTGGCTAAATGAAACTTAATTTTCCTCTTCTTCTGTTCATCCTTGGTTTTCTCTTAAGGTTTTTCTAAGGCACTGCCTCTTCTTCTTTTCTTCTTCTACTATAACTTACGATTCTCCCTTAAGTTATTCTCGTGAACAAAACTTGTTGCACTTCCTCAGTTGAGGTCCATTTGCTCAAAAATATTTTTTGTAATGAAACATGTTGAATAATTAAAAATTGTCTTTAACTGTATACATTCAATTCCGTCTGAACTTCTTTGATTAGTTTTCCATACATTTCTTTATTTTGCTTCTATTATGTTCGCTCTTAGTTTTATAGGTTGCAGGACTGGACTTGCAATCTATAAGACCTATAACCGATCTATAGATCTAAATCTATGAAGATGTATTGTTCCATTCCCATGTGCGAGCTACGAGATAGCGAGGTAAAGCGAGGGCTCTCACCGAGTGCGCCTCATGACCCAGACTCCATGCGCAGGTTCAGCGTCCGCTTCGAGCAGTACAACAAGACGACGGCGGACGCCTCGCTGTCGTCGCTGTCGCCGGCGGTCATCGCGCGCATCAGGAAGCTGAACCACCTGGACGAGCAGCTCTACTCTTACGCCAGAGAGCTGCTCAAGCTGCGCTTCGACCGTCTGTCCAGCCAGGACCGGCACTTCCATGAACACTTCTCTGGTATGGGGCGCTCCAACTTCTCCTGGGATGCACTCGAAAACGCTAACTGACCGTACATTCGTGACGACATGAACGGCTGATGTTGTGATTAGGAGTGACTCGAAATTTCCGTGAAAGTCTTGAAAATACCGAATGGAACTTGTTTCAGGGATGTTGAATGTTGACCTATTGAACATTACCCTTCTTGCAAGAGGTGAGAGAACTCGTATTTCATTACTTAAATTTCTTCTTAGCAGTTAACACAGGGCTTGGGAACTGCCAAGCTTCTTTAAAGTTTAACTAGAGGGCGTTTGTGCTTCACTTTGTGAGCTCGTCGTGAATTTTATTTTATTCTATATTTTTCTACCGCCTCGTCGTCTCCAAGTTCTCCATGACACCAGTGTTTGTGTCGCTCGTTAAGGAAGGCCACACAAGTACTGCACAGCTTCCAACTATTATTGCATCGATTTTCCTGTGAAGAATGGTCGCATTCACTCCTCATTTCCTGTGACTTTGAAACGTTTGTGTAAGCGCACTTCCATCGGTATTGTGATTGTTTTCTCATGGGCTAAGATGTCTTGGGGGCATAAGATACCGGTCGCGTTGATTTCTACCACACCAGCTTGAAAGACGCCCTGCTCTGTTGGGGGGCAATTGAGCAAGCTCTAGTGGAGGGCTTTGGATTGGGCGTTTTAGTCCAATTAGGATGAATGTACGCGCTTGATGTAGGTTCACGGGTTGCTTTTGCTAAATTTTACAATTGATTTCATTCCAATTCGATAGCTCTGAAATTATTTCAAAGTTGTAAATGTTGCTTATTGTACGGAAAAATTTGTTGCAAAACTGCTCATATGAAAAGTTGGAAATCCAAAATTTGAGAATTGCTGATTTAGACTCATAAGGAGGGTTTTTTTAATTTTTCTCGCGGGGTTGCAAAAAGACACGTTGGGCCACAGCTGCGGGGAAAAAGGAAGAGTGGCACAAGGACGTTCGCATTTATTAATATAGATGCAGCTTTGATTTTTGTTAATTTACTTAGGTGTTAATAACTCATTAAGCTTACGAACTGCTTTTGAACTTCATGTACGTATACTAATACCCCTTATACCTACTAAAAAACTATATATGAGTTTATGAAACTACGGACTAAAAGATAGTTAAGTGTGACCACCAACATTCTGTTTTTGGGTGTTCTGATCTCGACGGCCGTACCTTTTAGGTGAGCGAAGCTGTGGGTTTCATTTGAAAAATATAGCCGTGAGATATTAACTCGTGTTGTGTAGGGAGGTTGGTGGCAAGAGTGAAGGCTCAGGTTGCTCTTATTTATGAACCATGCAAAGGACTGACGTTTGGAACCCTTTTCTCTTCTGTAAAGCGACTAGGACAGTACAGGAACTCAATGTTTAGACCTATCCGAAGTATTGGGATGTAATTATTTTGTGGAATTTTGAAAGGCATTTGGAAATCATAGCAATCTCAGTATGAATGAAAAAGCAATATCAGTTACATTACTCGTTAGAATATAGTTTAGATGAAACCCAACTTCAAGTGTTTTAGTCTATGGCCATTGGAAAAATATATTTTTAGTGATTGATGTACCTCATTTTGTTCTTTTATTCTAATTATTTTGTGAAGTAGAGGAGTTTCCGTTGAATTACTAAGTATGATCGCAGGCCTCACCGCGCATTATGTGGGGCCTGCTTTAGAGTAGGATGGAAGCTAGAGTTCACATATCAACAGAGGAGCAACCAGTGCAAGAAAATAGCCCATTCAGGTTGATTAGGATGATTTGAACACGTTTACTGTAAAGTAACGCTCCAACGTGGGCCTTTCTTACTATGAAACATGTCGGATTTCATCTCCAACGTTTTGTTACCAGTTCACAGGGGCACTAACTAGCAGGTCAGGTGGGAGTGGTTCATTTGTATCGGGATTCTGACTCAAGACATCCACAGGAGGCAGCGTAATTCTGTACGGTTTTAGTCTTCATAAATTGCAAGCGTCCTCTTATTTAGGAGAGGTAACAGTTCATTCTGTGGGTGGTGTACCTTTCTTCTTATCCGAAATTTTGTACCACTTTAAGCCTTCGTTCCTGTTCAAATTTGAACATACTGGTTTTTCAAAAGTAATGATGATATTTGCTGTGCTGTTTGTTGTGTGAGGGCCGACACCCTGCCTTTGTGGGGACCTGAACAAGCGAGGACCTAAAATAATAGAGTCTGCTGACTGAACTTGCAAGTCACAGCCCTCGAGTCATTCTCTCGGAGCCGGTCTTGCGTTAGGAACTCCTCCCGTCACGGCACCTTGCACGACGTCGCCTCTCCCACTTGCGTCTCTCTACATGCGTCGCCGTGTGCGTAATTTCCTGCTCACATGGTCCTCTGAAGGTCGGAGGCATTATGCGGAACATAGCATAATGTCTTGAAAATTATTCATCGTTTCGTACTTCGAAAAATGTCGCTACCTGCCTTTTTGAGGTTATTCGGGGATTTTTCCTCTAAAATTTCGAAACCGCACTCACTGTTGTTGTTTTTTCTTGGCGTTGTGTCTTTTTTATGCGACGTAATTTTTTTGTGAGGTATGGAAGTGTGCCTGATTAACAAAATGATTCTAAAACTAAGTCCATTGATTATTTTAAAATGTGGATAAGGTTGATCAACACTGCAATTCCATACAAATTCATTTTATTTTTCTGCTTCATATGAATGTAAGCATGAAACGGATACGAGCGATATGGAGTTCTAAATTCGGCTTACTTTAATAAGTTTCAAGAAATTGAACATTTGGACGTTGTATCTCGGACGCGTGGCGTCACAAAAACGGGCACCACTGAGCAGCAGGCGAGGCTTCAGGGCAGCGGCTGGTGTAGACGTGTCCTGTCAGCTGCGGCACCGCCTCCATATGCTGCTGGTGCTTCGACCCCATGGCGACCAAATATTCTTACCATTAGGCTGCATTTTGCTTTGGGCATGAAGCTAGCTGCAGCCTTATGCATATACACCATAAGACTGTGTTTTGCTTTGTGCTAGAAAGTAGTTGTAGCCTTATGAACTGGACTGTTGGTCGATTAAGGGTTAACTTGTGTCACTATGTGTAGACGTTCTGCATGCCCCATTATTGTCCGACTCCGAGCGCTTGACCTGTGCTTCAATCGTAAGTTTTAAGCTGAAGTATTCTTGATTTAAAAGAAATATCTCGATTAAAATATATTTTTGTAATTGATTCTGTGATTGCTTTATTTTTATATGATTTTTCTTCTGTGAGTAGATCACACTTGTAGCGTTTGCTTTCCAGAGACTGCGACTATCGTGCGTGAATCCTTTTGAAGTTATCCATTGCAGCATTTTTGTGCGGTGTGTTCGACCCTTATGCCTAGTGAACTAGTCTTTCGGTGCTGGACTCGCTTAGTTTTTGTTTAGTTTGTAATATGAAGAGGGTCTCAGTTGTCTCGTGACATCTCTGCGATTAGTGCTACGCTGTCTCTGGGGCTTATCAAACGAAGTTCATCAATGCTCATGGGACACAATTTCTTTCTAAAATGCTCTCGTAGCTTGAATTGACGTCTCGCGTAAATCTACTCTAAACGATAGGCGATTTCAAAGGTGATCATCGAAGGTGTTCGTTGGATTATCGGGATATTTTTTGCATGATTGGCTTCGTTCTGCCGCGGAAAGAAAGGGAATTTTAAGTTGTCGTGTCACTAACTAGCCTGACGGCCCAGGAGTGGCTGTACTGTGTTCATTGATTGCATCTGAGCTGCGCCTGCACCGCCTCTGTTACGGTCCTGTACTCGCAAGAGGTGCCGCGTCGTTGCTGCATTTTTACACGAAACGTCGGTGGAAAAGTAACAGTAGGACCTCATTTTGTTGACAGTGTGTATGACTTGGTTTCCCTCCTGTCCACGGGACGTGCGGGGCGTAACTGCTCTGGCATTGTAGGTACCCTCAGCCCAGGTGTTGCTGCGTGCGCCGCTGCCCAGCTCACCCTAGCAATGGAGCGGGTTGACCTGGACGCGCCTGCCATGAACTGCACTGTCTCGCTTTTCTGGAAATCGTAAACCTATCCAATTTGAGGGGGACCTGCTAATGTATTTTAACTTTTGAAGGAAAATTAGTGCCGTTGCACTTCATTATGTATTCGCATTTCACTGAAAAACGGATTGTCACCATCATTGTTGTCTTACTCACTGTTAGTTGTGTAGTCTTCTAATAATCTTACAGCATTGCTGCTAGTCAGTTTCACTCGTAAGTCTCCATGAGCTTCATTGTTTAACTATCTTAAGCCAACTGAAATTAGGTTCAATCCTGAAAATAATATTGATTTAAGCTGGTGAATCTCCATCTGAGAGACGACCAAAGCGCATTCACTTTTCATGGGTGATGTCTGCAGTAGCCTTCATTTTTCACGGGGGCAAATCTTCCTTTAACCTTCGGTGAGCTCAGGAAACATAACTTTGTTTCTAAAGATGTAGTTTAAAAAGGGACGCTCAACTTAAATATTAATTGCCTTGTTAGAACTTGGTGTTTCTCGTCTCACAGCTCCGCCAAATTCGCCTGTTCTATTTTGTTATGCGGCAGCTCAAGCCTGGCGGCAGAGGGTTGTTTGCTCCTGTGCGTGGAGGCGCTCTCTCCTGAGCATCTGGGGACCTCATTTCTATTCAACTGCGGTTTTCAGGGCGACAGCACCGACTATTTATTGTTGCACTTGTACGGAGTCTGAGAAAAGCAATGGCCCATGTCGTTTTTGATCCCATCTCGTAAATTTAATGGTTCTTTGTCTTAGAACCTTCTTAGTGCATACAGATATATCATTAGCTGATTCTACGATGGTTACCTGCGTATCGGTGTGTTGCGAGTTGAGTATTGGTGCCTCTTGCCTCGCTGCTGCCGTGTGCTTAGCAACTGTCTTTCAATTTGAGAGGATGAAGGATTTTGCTTCTTCGTCGTGGCTTGATCTGTGCTTGTCTCCCGTCGCTGTTCGATGCTTGTGATGGTTAAGAAGAGAGAATAGTCACCATTTGTTACGTAGCGCACTTTTTAGTTTAACCTTCGCTTGAGTTCCGTGCATCTCTTGGACGACGAATTGAGCACTTCTCATTTGCCCATGAACCAATTTTAAGCCAACACCTTACCTCTTAAATTGCCTAGAAACTTTGCTCTGAGCTCGTTGAGAATCGTTGACGTGGAGAGATCTGTTGATGTGTTCTATGAATGGCCTCTTCTGTGGAATATGTGACAGTTTTTCCCCCGTCGGTTGTGTTCAAATCTTCGTAATACTCATTACTGTAGCTTCTCATCTACACAACTTGGAGGCACAACTCAGTTCTACCTCCAAACGCATTTTGCCCGGTGGTCATTACGTAAAACGTTCGTTTTGTACAAGCGATCCTTGTACGCGGCCTTGAGCATCTCTTCGTCGATAGCTCTTTACGAAATCGTTGCTAAATGTGTTAGTCCTGCATTAAAAATGACGAGGGTGGTATTGGAATAGTTACACCGTGTAGGAAGAATCCAAATTATTGAACTGCTTCATCATGTTATGGATTGAGTTTACGTGCGAGAGGGACTTCAGTAAAGCAATGTACCGTTTCGCGCTTGATGTGTACGTGAATGTAGTTGTGTAGAAGCTTGATAACGGCGCTGTATGTCTCTGGTAATTTAATTTGGACTCCAAGTGTTATGTCTATCTCATAATATTGTCTTGATGATCGGGACTATCTTGTCACGGCATTATTTCGTGCTCTGTGTGTCGTAAAAATTTGGTGTTGAAACCTTGTGTTAGAATCTATGAATACTGTGAAGCCCGAAATGCCCTCTCTCGCACCTCCTCCTACAGCTGCTGTACGGTGGTTCTTCTGTGTACACAGCCTTTAGCGGTCAATTCTGGGCAATACTCGAGGCACCCCACTGGACAAAGGGTGAGTGCTCAGTATACCTCGTAAGTGGATGGTGGGGAAATGGAACCATGTTGGGCTAACCTTGTCTGCTTTTTAAACCAGTTCCGCACTACAAGTAAGTTGTTATTAGCGTTTTGTTAAGTGCTTCGCTGAAAGATGCTCTTTTGATTTGAGAACTGTACTTTTTAGTTTTTTGAGAAAGTGAGCTGTAGGAGTATGGTGAGTGTCGGAGCAATACCTAGGTGGCAATGGGTGTTCCCACTAAGCAGTAGTAATAGTAGTAGATGTAGTAGTAGTAGAAGTAGTAGTAGTAGTAGTATTAGTAGAAGTAGTAAAGATAGCAGCGCTTCAGTAAATCGAACTATCTCACACCGAAAGAGAAGGGACCATCTAGTTTGGACATGAGAAATGAGGAATCTATGCACAGGTGTGTTCCCAATCAGGATACTCTGCGTGTAGAAACAAGTTACGAATGAAAAGGAAGAAGAAAGAAAAATCGTTTATTCCGAAGTCAGTCACATACAAACGTGGTACATAGGGTTTTCAATCAGTAAGATTACAGGAGCAGGATTCAGTAGAAAAGTCAAGGAAGAGATTGCGAAACAGCTGTGAAAATTGAAGGACGTAAAGTGGACACGAAAGACAAGTCCTGGAGCCCAGTTTATAGGTCGAGTAACCTAACAGTCCCTCTGGGATCGCCAGTCCCCATCTGAGACGATAGAAAAACAAACCTGTGTTGCCTAGCCTGCGCTCCTGAGGGGTGTTTCCGCTAACACCAAGTCAGTTTCCATTAATGAAGGCTCAGCTCAGGTTGGCCAGCATTTGATAGTGTATAGTCTTGTTCAACGAATTCTCATTGGTAAAAATCTAGCTGTGTTTGTTAAAAGTTTATTTGAAGATCGTCATCATGATTACGTCAACCAGCCTTCTGATTTTCAGTTCCGTTTCGCGATTGTTAGGAGTTCAGAAATTAATTAAGGTTTGACATTCTTCGGGGAATCAGTGAAAATCCTGAGCTGCTCTCTTATTTCCTGAGTCTCGTTGCCTCCGTATTACAACCATCATCATCATCATCATCATCATCATAATAGGAAGAAGGTAAAGAAAAGCAAGCAATTGTTTAAGTTACAACCTCTACAGCAAGTGTCTGGTACAGAAAGTAGTAATCTGTAACCGAGGTTCTCTTCGCGCGTATAATTTTATGCGTTTCTGTTCTTAGTATTTTAGTTTAAGTTTGTTCTCAAATTTTACTATTGATTGAGAAGCCCTGTAGTGGTTTATCACAATTTGGTAATGTTAAGTACAGTGCCCAGGAAACAGCAAATCTATATACGATACGACACCGGCGGCCATTCCATGAATGTTAGCTATTTTAATAACTCCTTTAGATGTGTCGCTTCGAACTGTCGAGTTGACAAATTCAGGAATATGGAGTTCGTTTAATATGCTCTACAGGTTCTTTCTTACTCTTTGTTTTAGAAGTTATTTCCGTCGTGGATTTATTTTGAAAAGCATCACGAGCATCTTTTTGTGATATGCGCTAATGAGGGAGGAGAGGGAGGGGGTATAGCCAGACGCTACCTCTCCGCTAGGTGCCTCACAGGTTCCTGAGCCTCCCCCCCCTCTTGCGTCNCCCCTCCGTCGACTCAGCAACGTAGGCTTATGTTGAGATCGGGGTTTGTCGTGCACTTGTGTTGCAGGGATAACCGACGTGTGCCATCGATTCGTGCAAATTTTTCGTTTTAGATTTTTTTTAAATACTCATTGCTGCTGTTGTAGTGGTCACAGTGGCAGCAAACACCGGTGAATCCTATTTATTGTATTTTCCTGTAACCTACTGTCATTTAACAGACGTAGCGTCATAGGAATCGGTTCCTAAACCAAGACTCGTAGTATTCTCAAAATCTCACACTTAATTAATATTTTTAACGACGGTCACATTACCTTGTATATCATTTTAAGCGCCGTACTAACACGTTTAGTGTGGTTCAATTTTACGTTGTTTGTGAACTTTTTTGATATATCGTGTCATCGTTAGTCAACTCAATGCATCGGTAGCATGGAGTAGGTAGATGCTGCGAAGCTGTTATGAACTCAATCGATATTTTATTCGTTATTTTGTATATGAAATATTTATTTTCTATGTCACAATCTCGTTAATTTCGCTGTGTCTACGCCTCTAATTCACCTCTGTAGATTATTTTTCTTCCCAGTACCTTGAACGTAGATACAGCAGTCCTCCTTTTCCAAAACAACCGCCCCTACCTCTGGTGCAGTTGTTGAAATTCGTTTAGGACTTAGTCGTTTAATTCAGGGAAACTCATGTATTTCCGTTTCCTTCTAACTGTAAACATTTGTTGAAGCAGCTATTAGTGTAAGTGAACTTTTATTGTCTCCGAAGCAACTGATCAGTCAGTTGTAGTGTGTCTCTGAAGACCTCGCTCTACTACAACTGAGGCCACTTCGGTTCACGTTCGTTTTTATCGACTGTGACGGAAGTCGTGAATGGTGGGATGCCTGAGCCACGGGAGGCAGCACAGAGCGTCTGTGCAGCCCTCACCTGGCTGTGAAAACTCGCATCCTATTGCATGGGTGTATTTAAATTGCCTTGCATCGGGGACAAGTGGGGCAGCGGGAGTTAACACTAGTCCATTCATAACGATCACGAAGCCCTAATACTCAGATATCAGCGGCCATTTTGGGAGCTCCTCTCCTTGAACCTCGACTCGCTTATATGACTCCTCCGTGGTGGTGGCACTCAACACTTCACAGCTTGTCAGATTCCGTTTCTCTTCATTAATTTACTGCTATTACCTGGTGCTCGAGGATTAACGAACTTTGCAGTGTGCGGCGTAGGAGAATCTCACGTGATCGACTATACATTTTCATAACTCGAAAATACGTCCTGCATCATTAGTGTTCATTTTTTTTTACATCTGAGTATAGTTTTTCCTGAAGCATAATCGTTTCCTTTGGTAGTTAACGATGATTTTGGACAGCCACATTATTGAAAGTCATTTTTATCAATGATGCTGTGTTTACTGTAGCTTCATGAGAGAGAGAGATATGGTTCAGTCATCCCTAATAGAAGTACGATGCAGAGCGTTAACCTTCAGCATAACTTTGGAACTGATCGCTCAAGAGGATCAATTCGACCCTAAACTCCAAGTAGATGTGGAAAATGAAGTGGTGTGCCGAGGCAGTGTTTCCTTCCCTCCTGTTGCGATCTGTGAGGAGGATTCGATGAAGCGTTTATAGGACTCGTTCGAATGCCTCGAGTGCTGTCCCCCTTGTTCACCCAGGGCAATCGGCCGACAGTGCTGGATGCATTCCATTCAGGAGGTCTTGCAGTTGTACGATGCAATACTCGCGCTTCAGAAGTTTGCGTTGACTCATGTTGTCATACATTGATTGTGGTCGAGTCAATATCTTTGAAGTCATGAAATTTTGTTGAATTCACAAATTTTGAGAGGTTGTTCTCGGCTCAAATTGCGCGGACTTCGAATGCTTGCAAATTTTTCGAATAGAAATGTGCAGACGATGTTTTCTGTCATTTATTATCACTTCTGCAATTTTTTGGGGTGATGTTGTTCAACTACGCAATTTTGCGATTTTTATTAGTTACTTTGATCTATCGAGAGTGGAACCAGAGTAAATCATTTGAGTTTTAACATGCAACTTTTGGTACGTGATTGAGTCATTTGTGCTGAAGTAAAGATGTGTGTGTACGGTTATTTTTTATTAGAAAGCAATTTACAATAACAAGTGTGTTTTACTGAAGTGATATCCTTTTTCTGAGTAAAATTCAATCAGTTATTGATGAGCAGATTGCGTTCTTGTGTACGGGTACATACGACTCATGTACCGAGACCGATGCATCCTGATGAAGTCAGTATAATGGAAGTTATACCTAATATGAAAAGTCAGGGTTCTCTAGAATTTTGGCCCAGCTACCTGGAAAAGCATTCGATGGAAATCCTGAGGCAGCTGTGAGGTCTCTCGAGAGGCAGCGAGTTTTCTGTCTCAACACAACTGCTTATCACAAGGCGCGACTCGTTCAAAGGAATCGTAAGCTCCCAGCTTCATCCGGAGGTAAAGCCACCCATGAAAATAGGGCACGCACTTTGCTAGCCATGATCTTACATTCACCAATAAGTTGAAGTTACTATGGCATCGAAATTTCGGTAAATCTTAAGTGCTACGCATTTGAGGGTGTATTCGGCGGTCTCCGTGAACCTTTTCTGGGGCCATGGATGCCCGACACTGTGCAGGATGAAGTCGCCTTTACCCACGGCTGAGCACTGGTAAATTCTGTCCCGGTGATGTCCCTAGGAGACTTGGTGAGTTTTAGTAACACTGGGCGACGGAGAACAGATTGGCAGCAATAGCTGCGACGCTGTTGGTGTTAGCTTCCAAGTAAGGAAGACATTTTGTTCATTTCCCCTGCCACTGCTGGAGGGAGAGGAGGAGGAGGCCAATTCGTTATTTTGGCGAACTCGTTCAATATCTGATCAACGGCTACAGTGAATGTATTCCAATTTTTTAAGTTAGAATAAATTAGCTACGTGATATTTACCTAAGATCGAATTCAAAGCCTTACAGGGGAACCGTTTCAAATCCACTGAATTCACAGTTTTCTATTTCATTTTTTGGCTTTTACGCTGTCATTTTTTGTCTGGTTTTGTGTGCCTGTGTAGTTCTGGAACACATTCTGTCCCAAGGAGGGTGCTGAACGGTCGCACTTGAGGGAGGTCTGCGCCCCCTGGGCTCCTGAGCAGTCCTGCGCGTGCAGGGGTGCTGCAGTCAACGAGAGAGCTCGTGTCTTGCGTCGCTCTAGCGCGCTACACTCAAACAAAGAAAGAAAAATAGTTTATTTCGACGTGAGTCGCATACAAAGTATGGTTCCAGTCGGGCTTTCAGTGAATGAGATGACAACTTGAAAAATAAGTGTGGACGTCTCGTTGAGACTTCTATAGATATGATTCTTAATTCACTTGCCTGTCGTTCAGCGGGAAGGCATTAGCACGTTAGCCAAATATGGACTAAAAAGGATGAGCTTGAGAGGTTAACCTTCAGCTTACAAATGAAACTGCGCCGCACTGGACGTGTTGACCTCCTCAAATGTGACAAATTTGTCGCCATTTTCAGCTCGTGAAATGAAGAATAAACTCGAGGATGCACCATTGGTGTGAAGCCAAGGGTCATTTTAGTAATAATGGATGGATTTATTCGTGTCCACATGAACATGAATAACCCAAAGGCGGCGCGGGGAGAGCTCTGGCACTCCCAAAACATCCGCTGAATTGAGCTATTGTCTTGCTCAGGAGGTGCCTTGAACGGGGATCGTCTTTCAACATAGCTGAGGGACTTGGCGCTCCTCGGGGGGCATGTAGTATTCCTGAGCTATATACAGAGCCTCGCTCTTAGGGTCGCACGAAATGCGGAAACATCGATTACGATACAAGTATGGAACAAATAATGTTAATCGAGTCATGGTCGATGCTGAGTTCGAGACCGAATCCTGCAGAGTGACTTGCCCCGACGGGTGCGAGGATCTCACCTAAAAGTTTGGTGCTGTCACCTTTATTAATTCCAACACGTTTTACCGTTGGGTTTTAAATGCCTTACAACTACTGGCATGGTGAGGGATGTGAGGAATGAGTGGTTTAAACTTCCTTTCCCAAGGGAAGTACTCCCTGGTTACATGAAATGCCTAAGCCTGAATTCGAACCCTGGTCCTCCCGACTGCGGGGCTGTCACGCTAACCAGTACGCCACGGAGCCCACAACAGTCATTAGTGGAGGAAGTCGCTGGTCGGCCACTTGTTGCTTTGTCCGAAACCGATCTTTTTTCTGCAAACTTGCAATGGATTACCCAAATTGGTCGACGTGTTGGAGCAATGTTGTCTGGATTGAAAACTTCTTGCCAGGCGACTATTGTGCTTCGCTGCATAAATGAACGGCAAGCTGTAGTGCAGAGGTATGATTGCTCATCTAACTGCGGAGCATCAGCTCTGAAATGCTCTTGACTTCCCTGCTCTCAAAAGGACACTAGAAACTAAACCGTAAAAGGAAGCGCGTAAGGCTTCTCTATTGAGATACTTGATTCAATAAAATAACTTATTCTACTGGAAAAGGCTACTTAAACTCGTACTTTTCTTCTGTAAGAGAGGCTGAAATATATTGTGGGAGCAATTTATTAGCAGCTGATATTCTTCGTGGGGGGAGAAGGGTTGCAGTAGTTTTAGAACGTAGCACGGTACGGAGCGATGTGCGACTCCTGTGCCACCTCGAGAGGGGGTGAGCTGAAAGTACTTGTACGCGTCAGAACACTTTGGCAAATTACTGGGCCAACCCTAGCTCTCCTCCCCTGATTCGTCATCCAGAACTGTTGCAGACGCTGTTGTGGGTGATCACTTTCTAGCTGTGCGCTGTGAATAAATTCCGTGAATTTCAACGCGTAGGTTTGTTTGTCAGAGGGGAACCGTTCAGTCTCTGTGTGCTAGGACAGCTTGTGTCGCGGTACCATCCCTATGAGCATACTTTCTCTCTTTCCCTAATGAGATTTTAAATTATTTTCAGTAACGTGATACACTTAAGGTCTAGGATTATTTGGAGGTCTAAAGCAAGCGCAGTGTCAGAAGTACAGCTTGCGTCAAGTCGCCATTACGCATCGCGCAGTACGATGGAGTCAACTGTCGCTGAGCGCAGCGAGGTGGTGCAGGACGAGGCCGGCAGGGTGCCAGAGTACGTCTGTGTGGACTACCCTGCCAACGTGGTCAATGTGGAGAACATGCTCAACACGCTGGGGGGCTTAGGCATGATCTCTCATGTGAGTATTAGCTGTGGGGCTCCTGAGTCGCCAGGTGCTGGTGGCGCGGCCTGAAAACGTGATCAGATATTCTTCTTCTCGTGGAGTTTTGCGAGAGGTGACACTTCCCTTGACGTCGTCCAGACCGAATGGTCGTCATGAGAAGGGGAATAAGTATCCGTACTTCCAGTAGTCCCCTCAGGGGCATAGGATAGGCCATAGGCAATAGAGGTAGAATACTAAATGGTCCCTACTCTTTCGGTGCGAGATAGACTGACTTTCTGAAGCGCTGCTTTCTCTACTACTACAACTACAACTACTTCCAGTAGAATCAAAAGTTTGTTTTTCGTGTAATATTTGCATGCAGTTGTTTCATGACGAAAAATGCATGGAAAAAAGAAAGCATTGATATCGATGGGGTACAATACAGAAGAGAAAATAATACATAATTCTCATTTAATACTATTATTCACTTCGACAGCCACCAATCTTTTCTTGTTGTTCTCTATTACCGATTTGCACATTCCAGTCATATGTCTTTTCAGAGATTTCGTGAAGTCTCTTTATGTTTTAAAAACTAATTCTAAAGGCAATTAATACGACATGTTGATTTGGCTTCATCTGTGCACAGTGGTTATCCAAGTTTGTAATCTTTCATTCTTGAAGTTAATAATAAATGTAAACTTCCTGTTCGAGGCGCTTGATGCAGATTTTTAGTTACCTTCAGATTATGAGCACATCGCACATGAGCGTGCGAGTTGAGTGTCAAATAAAAGGCACGTGCACGGGCAAAGATTCTAATTGGGGGGATTTTAATTGGAACACAAATTTAGCTATCTTTTATTGCAATGGTAACATCTAGTAAAGAAAATTCGTGTCCTGTGTTTGTGAAGCCTTACGTTGTATATGAATGCATGAGGAGATCGAAGCTCGTGCTGTAATTATTATCAACTTTTCTCAACACTGTGAAGGCTACTTACGTCAATTGTTGCCAGGTGTACAGCGACCCAAACCGGCGTCTGGAGCTCCGGTTCCGCCCGAGCGACGTGTACTGCAAGCCGACCTGTGCGACTCGGGAGAGCTCCACAGGGCTCCTCGTCCGCGTCAGGAAAAGAGGTGGTGACCCGGTCTTCAATCATTTACTTGCATTTTTTGTACTTGCTCGCTGTTCAGTACTTAATTTACGGCAGAAATTCGGACCTCGTCTTTCAGTAATTAAATAAGGGCTCATCCATCGTATCATGGTTACGGTTCATCTGAGACTAAAGTGAATGAATTATTTTCTTTGGCTTTGGATATTTGTTAGGAAATAAAGAAGTATCATTAAAGGCTCGAACGAGACTGCAAAAGTGCCCCAACGGGTTACGGGTGGTCGAGTGATCTGTAATTTTGGCCGCTCGACCACAGATGTCCCTGCCGGAGGTCTGATAGTCTCTGGGGCAGCGAAAAAGTCAGAGTGTTAATGTTGGGTGATCCGGTCACCGCCACATGTGTTGTGACCGCCTGATTTATCTCTCATTCCCAGTAAGATTTCTTGCCAGGTCTGACAGATGGGGTGGCCCTTATGGCCTCCCATCGTATACATATGTCAAGTTTTTCTTCAAGTGTGGAACTCCCAGGTTACATTCTTAAGGATTACGTGTTCCTCAAATCATTCATAAATTATGTGTAAACTCGTATTCCTCTTGTTAAGCCATTGGAGAAAGTCTATACAAAGCGACCCTAACAGTGACTCCACACCACAGTTAAGAGGAAGAAGAAGACCCCGTCACGGGAATCTTCTGCGGCTGCGGACACGAGCGGCGGAGTGCAGCCTGCAGAGCGCACAGAGGGCGCCTCCTCCGAGCAGCCCAGCGAGGAGTACTGCTCCACGCTGCTGGGGGTCGTGCGGACGTCCTACGCCTTCAACAGTGAGTTTCCTGCTGGAGCCCTGCACGTGCTCGTGGCTTACTGCATTTGCGGCCGCGGGTTCAGTGGTGGTACGATGTCGCGTAGCTGTTTTGAAATCAGGTGTTCTGATGGTGTGCTATTTAGGCTTTGTGTCGTAAAATGCGTGTAAAGAACGTCGGAATAATACAAAGCTTCAAATAGCTGAGAAACGTTCACACATTTTCAGTATTATGTGAGTAACTCGGTGAAAGTGAAATCGGCATACGGGGCTGGAGTTTCTTGCAAGTTCAGGTTTAGGTTTCCTCGTTTGTCATCTTTTCCTCGTTCATCTTTTCTTCGTAATGTTCTTCGAAATTTTTTTACGCGTGAATTGGTTTTAGTCCTTTTATTAGCTGTCGTGTGTTTTTTCTAAATATTTCGTTCTCTTTTGCCGACAGCTCTGTGCGACTACCAGTACCTGCCCCTCATGCCGGTGCAGAACACCAGCTCGCCTTCTGGGCACGACGAAGACCATCCTCGTCCTGTGCCTGTCTCCAAAATAAGCAGGGATGGCGCGTCTGCAAGCCAGCCTGCTGCCGAACGTTCTGTTCCCACTTCGACCACTGCCGCGTCTGCTGCGTCGAGAGCGAAGGGTGCAAAATCCGGTCTGACTATTGCATGTGAAGGTGACACTGCTGTGTCAGAGTGTCCGACTGCTGCCGAGCTGCATTCTTCTGCTGAAGTATCTTCTGGCAAACTGCTCACGTCTACCGAACTACCCTCGTCTGCAGAAGAGCTCCCTGCTGCTGAGCAGTCACCTTCAGAGATTTCCACGTCTCCTTCAGTTGGGGGCAAAAGTGTCGGGGATCCCAAGCGAGACTTGAATCCCGAGACTGGTTTCCCAAGCTCGACGGATTCAAGTGAGAGGCCTGAAGAGCCGAACTCAGAGCGGGGCTTGGCTCATCCTTACGAGTGCTTCACGCCGCAGGAGCTCGTCTCCACGGAGTGGCTGCGCAAGGAGCCGCAGTTCTTGTTCCTGCCGCCGCCGGCCTTCACCCGCATGGACACCCCGCAGGTGCCGGGGGCTGGTCTAGCAGAGCTTGGTTGGGAAAACTGGGACGACTGAGTTTGGCGTTCCTGCAGTAATCGTCTTCTGAGTTTGTCGTTACTGCAGTAATCGTGTACTGAGTTTGGCGTTCCTGCAGTAATCGTGTACCGAGTTTGGCGTTACTGCAATACTCGTGTACTGAGTTTGACGTTACTGCAGTAATCGTCTTCTGAGTTTGTCGTTACTACAATACTCGTCAACTGAGTTTGTCATTGCATTACATTTTACAGTGAATGTCATATTTTCACAGAGAATAGATTTAATAGCAGAAAATTATACTTGACTCTAAACATGTTCAAATTCTGTCTTAGGAAATTTGGCTCCCGATATCAATTTTTTTGCTAATACTTCCTGAGAAATTCTCGTATGTTTGACAGAGATGGACGTCGCTTTCCATGCTATGTGTTGGCCATTCATTCAAATCAAGCTATTTCGTCATCAAAACTTATGTATTGTGGGTTACTTTACAGGCATACTTCTTCAGAGGCGAGGAATCAGAATCATCGCGGCCTCAGGCAGTCCCGGCGTCAGCTGCCTCTAAATCATCAGTGCCAGCGTCTTCAGCACCAAGTACTACTGGTCCTAAAATTGACGACTGCGCTTCTTCCTCTTCTGCAACCTGTCCGTCCACTGCTGCAGCTGCTGGCACGTCAGATGCCAACACGGAAAGCTCCAGAGCTATGGCGAGTCCCTCAGTGCGCCCCACTCCTAATGTTATCTATAGGACCCGGCAGAGAAGAACCCTGTTTGCAGTCTTGTGTGATTTCGATGCGCCAACTCCGTGCGAGCCTCACCCTGAAGCTCTGAAGCAGCTCCGCTTGAAGTTCCTGCAACGCTCAATATCACCTGTGTACGAACGACTCAGGCAGCTCTTCGAAGAGCGGCCCATCTGGAGTAGGGCGGGCGTCAGGTCGGCTCTGGGCTACAGGTCCGACAACCTCAAGTACCTACTCCCCACCTTGGGGTACTACTTCACCGCCGGGCCCTGGAGAAATCTTTGGATCAAATTTGGGTACGATCCTCGCAAGAAACCTGAGAGCTTCGTGTACCAAACTTTTAACTACCGGCTGAAACAGTCTGGTTTGATCAAATCCTATATTGACGCCAAGAGAAATTACTCCAGCTACCTCCTCCCCTATAAAAGCAATTTCGTATCCAGGAGAAAAGTTTCAGTCATTCAGTCGAACTTGCTGCCATCTTCGAGTCTCGGCTCTAAGGGAATAACTGGCGATAATGCAAAGAAAAGTTCAAGTTTGACGAAGAAATCAATTTCTGACTCAGCCTCTCCCTCCTCACCTTGTGGAAGCAGTTGTAAGGACCCTACTGCAGCAGACGACAGTGAGGACGTGACTGCTGCAGAAGAAGAAGAAGCGGAGAGAGACGACGGCGATGAAGGGGACTACTCTTTGCTCGACCCTGACTGCGAGCAAAATGCTTTTAGTGACCTAGACGGCGGTGAAAGCTCGGTGGGTGACGGTGGGGAGAGCGTAGGGATCGATGCGGAGAGGGAAGGCAGCTCGAGCACGGCTGAGGAGTGCCTTAGAGAGGAGAATTACATCTACCGACCAGGCTGCATCCCGCCCTACCGTCAGATGTTCTATCAGGTATGGAGTTCCTCTTCTAATTCATTGTTACGGAATAGAGAGTCGGGAAAT
Source organism: Orchestia grillus (assembly GCA_014899125.1). Lineage (NCBI taxonomy): Eukaryota > Metazoa > Arthropoda > Malacostraca > Amphipoda > Talitridae > Orchestia > Orchestia grillus. The sequence continues at coordinate 20,474 of VOMN01085489.1, forward strand.
ACTTTATCGTTTCCCTAAAAATGGAGTCTATGTTTGCCGAGTAAATACGAATTCGATTTTTTCCATTCCACCGTTGAGGTAAAATTAGGACACTCTTCAAAGAGATTTTTTATTAGGGAGCTCGAAATATCGTCGTCCATGCAAAGATTCAAGGTTCCATACCATAGATAACGCAATCCGTTTGCAATATTTTAATCAAAATTTTATTCACAATTGAACTCAAAAACAAACTACTATAATTTATGAGCATTGGATTAACAGTTGTTCATTTTTGATGAATGATCTCCAGTAATATTAACCGTCTCAGTATTATAAATTAAGAATGCAAGAGGCTTGAAGGAATTAAAGCGTTTGTCACATAACTGCCTGCCTGGCAAATATAAAACGATCTACTCTTCTACTTTGAGTAGTGGCCTTGTACTCCGAGGTGCCATCATTATCGCTTAGACTGGAAGACGCGCCCCCCGCCCTCTGACATGAAATAATGTTATTGCCAGTACCACTGATACGGACTACCTTATCTCACAATCTCGCTATAAGTTAGGATGAATTAGGATTAGGACCCGTTCGGTCATTATTTTAAGGTTTCATTTGAGCTTGTAACGATTCTTCTTTTTTTTTTCTTTATATCCTAACAAATATCCAATGCCCCCCAAAAATATTATTCACTCACTGAAGTTTCAATGAATCGTCACCATGATACGATGAAAAAATCCTTATTTAATTACTGAGAGATGAGGTTTGAATTTTTGCTTTATGTTATCACGGAAAAGTGTGCACCGTTACAAACAAGCGAGCAAGGTTATCAGAGTACATAACATTGTACATAGATTATCATTTCTGATCACTAGCGCCCCTTGTCCCCAGTACTGCGACATGCTGGTGCCGGAGATCCAGCAGGTGCTGGAGAGCTGCGTGCTGGAGACCAGCGAGCGCCTGCGCTGCGACCTCCGCTATGGGTGGCTCAACAGGCGGGTTGAAGACGAGTGCCGCAGCATCATGGGCAGGGTTGTGGACGCCGCCGTCCGTAGTGAGTCATGGCACTATTTTAGCCCTTACCAGCACCACCTCGTATTATGTCTCATACACTTCTGCAAAGTAACGGTAGATTTTCGGTCAAAAGTACCTGCAAATTGTTTCTGTGATACCGTTCAAAATATTGTTGCAGAGAGGGTTTATGAAGGGTGACTGAAAAACGGGAACTTTTGAAAAACTCGATAGACAAAGAAAAAATTCCGACAAAAAATTTATTAAGAGTAATTGAACTACTACAACTTGCCTGTTAAAGAACAGCAATTTAAATTATCAAAGTTTGTAAATAACTTCCTCTAAATGTACACGGCTGTCACTACGCCTGTCGCGCTGACCAAGTTATGCAGAGTGGCGAAAAGAGGTATCGAAATGAATCCTCCATGGAGCTTGCAAAGAATAGCACCGCATGTAAGCTGTCAGTCACCTCTGTCACACGACCAGTCCACGGTCCCTTAAAAACGTACAAGATTCAGCGTAAATACATGTAGCTATCATGAAATGCCTCCGGAGGCAAGTGGCTTGCCTATGGGAACAAAAATGTCTGAGAAAGTTTCTTGTGCCCCTGACGGAGTGTTCATCTTTTCAAGTGAGAAATGATTCATCGTGAAAGACCATGCCAGAAAGTGTGGAGCTTGTCCAAAGTACATTCGTAAATTGTTACGATCCCGTGGCAAGCACCATGCATCGGATGGAGTTACTGTGTGGGCTGCTGTTACTTTAAATGGCTCAAGACCTCCTATGGTCTTCATTGAATCGAGGTAAACAGCCAACTTATCTCTCGAAGCTGCAGAAGAGCGCATACGTTGTGACAATACTTTCGGAGATCAATGCATTTTTATCACGAGCGAGCATCAGTTCAAAACTCGAATGTTATTCCAAAGTGATGAAAGTATAATTTTGGTGTGTTTTTTTCTGAATTCGTTTTCAAGCTCAGACGTCAATCTGATCAAATTTACTAAGTGGTCTGTCCCGGACCAGGATATATGTCTCGTTTCTTTCTTATCCAATTGTGTTAATTTTCAAGCGGGTATTCTCACCTCTTTGAGCAGAATCACTGAATGCCTTGTGCATCAAAAGAAATCCACAGCTTTTCTTCAACCTCGTTTGTCGAGCGCTTGAAATATGCAGTATAAGCGAAAGAAGGTCACTTTCAAGCCTGAGCCTTGTACTTCATTGTGGATCTTATTTTGAATCTACTTACTCGTTTCGTTTTTTACTTATCATTGTTGGCTTTTAAGTTTAAAATATTGATGAGTAAATCTTTATGGCGCACTCTGTAAAACATTATGTCTGAGTACATAAACCCTGACGACGTGAACTGAAAATTACTAAATGTACATTTTCAGAACGAACTGCACAAGAACGTGAACAACAGTCGAAGGCGGCGACTTCGACGTCAGCTTCTCCTACTGATGCTAGTTCGTAATTGGCGGGCAGCGTAATTGTCGTCACTTGCTAGTACGGCAGGGCAAGTTAATGGAACAAATCGAGGCACAGACACCGTGCCACTGGCACCATGTGATTACCGTTCGTTCCTGCTTTGCCAGTCAGTGCTTTGAAAGACATGGCGAAGCAGAAAAAGCTGCGGATATTTTAACTCTTTTCACCAGAGAGAACTTTCTTTGAGGAAGGTATACCAAAGTTGGTTGCCTGCTGCATCGGATATCTCATAATCGATGGGGACTGTGTCAAAATATTTTTTTTAATTTCCTCATATGTAACAATAAAATTTGCCTAAAAGCTGTTTTTTATTCCCATTTTCACAATGTGAAATTTACTGTCCAGACTCACTTCATATGTTAACCAGGGCAAAGCACGTATAAAGAATTATCGAATTCTTGTTATTCTACACGTAGGGGGACTGTTTTTTGAGCAAATTGCACTCAATATTCTTTTTTCAGGCATGATGCCGCCGCAGTCAGCACTCAGTAGTGCACTTCAGTCACAAAACGAGTGATGATATCACGAGATATCAGCGGACGGGAAGGTCTGTATTTTGATGTCCTCAATCGATGAGGTGCACTGACGAGGACTCTCCTTCAACTCGAATTTTGTAGACTTGCATATCTGGGGAAAACGTAGGATTTTTATTTCTTATGGGAGGCAAGGGAGAGACGAAGAATTCAAATTATTGTACCCACTAATAAATAATTCATCACCATCAGTATAGGCGTGTTTGAATCTGGAAATTTCCTTGACGCGTCGTCGTTATTTAGGCAGTACCAGGATTTTCTGCTCAACTTCACGGTTTAACTTATAATTGTTATGCCCAAAACTACGAGAATCTCGAGCAAGTCGCATTGCAATGATCTATTCAATTTTATAATTTATAACTTCATTTTCGTAGTTTAATACTTTCGCAATGGTCATTGTGTCCTTTAAACACTACTCGTGGTCTTTATGATTCAAACACTTCCCCTAATTGAGCTGAAAATTCGGTAAAAATCCAATTTCAATAACAGTATGCAAGATATCGGTGTGTCTGTCATCGGTCCCCAATACAAGTCACCACAACACGGGCTGGTATTTTTAATTTGTTCTCCACGACGAGGGAACAAACTGACGAATACATTCCACAAACGCCCCGGTGGAGCTTCCGTAGACAGCGCACCTCTTCATGATTTTGAGCTCTTTCTAAAATCACGACACGGGAGGACAGACGGTATTCACTAAATAGTGAACTGTTGATAGTGTGCATCAACATTTCCTTCGATGTTACGACCGTAAGGGAAACATTCAAAACCTCTTGGGAAGAATCTTTAATTCAAATAAGACGTATCACACATTAGTTCATAGACATCAAATGCTATTTGATATAAAATTAAGGAGAGTCATGCCAAGTGCATCATTTTACTAAAGAACTGGTGCATCAAGACTTGAGAATATTCCAAATAAATTCTGAAGATAATATTTGAACGTTTCTACCTTATTTGGTCATCTTCAGCAGGTGTACACAAAAACATCGACGTCAATGAAATAATTTCACAAAACAAAAATTTTCAAGTCCAATTACCAGATCTTTGCTTTAAAGTGGTACTTGGAGACATAGCTTTCAGCAATATCAAGCCTGGCTTCAGAGTCACTCAATTCATTACTCACAAAAAATAGCCTAAACTGTTCTGGAGGTTATGCGTGTTTAATGGGCGTCAATCGCTTTACGTCTGGGAGAAAATTATATGGGCTCAGGGCCGACACGTAGCTTCACCGCACACGAAAGACGTTACTAACGGGTGATTCATTATTCATTTGAATGCTAAACTTTGTGACTCTGTTTTGGAATATGAACATTAGCGAAAATTCACTGGATGAGCATCGTACTATTGAATTTGGGACGCGTTCTTCTTTTGGCACGATAATAGACACCGTAGTGACATTTGTTGCAGCAGTATTTATCAGTAATAAGAATTACAATGCATATTATTTAAAATTTATACAGATTAGGTGGTTTAGCAACTTTTTGTTTTTATGTATGAGTCAACTTTATCGACACGTTTTTAATTCGTCACTGTATTGACAGAAGTATCTTCTAAAATGAAACCCAGCTGCTTGGCTCCTACGTATTGAAACAGATGAAGAGTCATCTTCGGGAAGAATCGAAATCGGTTAAAGGCTTGGTTCTAAATTCTAACTCATAGATGCATATATTAGGTTAGGGTGCGCTGTGTCTTCGCCACACAACTCAGTGTAAAAAAGAATAAGAAGGGGTGATGGGGACGAGCCAAGTTTGAATAAGAAGTGTTGATGGGAACGAGCCAAGTGGAATTAAACTCCCCAGCGCGTTTTGAGTTTTAGCCTTTAAACGTGTTTGGAATAAATAAAGGTTCTTTGTGTTACGAGTCCATATTATCAAATGTTTTCTTCTGTTCATTTCATATTCATGTTGAAACGAGTTGAGGGCTCGAAACATCCAAATTAAAATGTTTTTAAAATATTTCTTCTTAATCGTCCTTATGATTAACTTGCATTGAAAAAAAATGTTCCTAATTATACTTTATATTATCCTCTTTACAAGAAAAAATTCCTAGTAACGACAAAAATTATATCGTTAAATTTTATTGCTTGTTTGATTTTATTTTTTGTTTATGGAACTATTTTTCATTGTGTTATGACGAAATTGATGGCATAAAATTTGCACTTTGCAGTGGCATTCCCGTCATCTTAGGGTAAGTTTCATAAGCTATGTAAGAAAATTCAGTTGATTACAATCGTTTGTAGTAGTTGGTCGGACTCTCGCAATGTTTTGTCACGTGTGGTGATGAGTGCAGTGCATGTTGTGTATTTCTTGCAAAATGCTTACAAAAGTGGAATGTTCTAATTGGTGCATTAATGTTGTGCGTGAACTGGTAAACAGAATTAAAAGACTTGAGGATCGATGAGATTCAAATTTTATAACATTGATTCAGGAAAATTATCATTTAAACTTTAAAAATGAGTTATTATTCCCAAGGAGTCATACCAACTTTTAACATATGGGCAATAAAAATTTAGCTTCAAAATTTTGAGGATGACCTTGTGTATGCCGACACTGTGTTCCAACATTTTGTGAAACTGCTTTTGGATTTTTGTTGAAGCGTTGCTTATGAGCATGATACATATTAAAGAAGATGTACAAATTTTGCACAAAAGTTTGATATTGTAGGTCATTATCTTGAGTTTGGAAATGTTTTCTTATATTAATTCTGTATGATTATTGTAGCATTACGCAGTTATCCCTTTGCACACGGTACAGTAATGCATCAACTATCCTGTGTTATTTTCCAGAACCCACTTCAACAGGGAAAGAGATATTCATCAATTCCTTTTTCCAGGCCAGCTTTTGCTTTGTAGATTCATAGTGATATATATGATATATAATTTCCTTTTAGATACTGTAAATAATGTGTATGAATATCTACCTTTGAGACACAATTTCTTGTAATTTATATATTTATACAGAGCTTAGCTTGAGTAAATGTGGGTATCTGTAATACCTCGTGTTGCTAGATCTGTCGCAGCTTTCCATAAAATTCAATCAACTCAAACTGAAGGAAAATTAATTTTAAAAGATGTGAGAAGAAAAAAAAGAAGAAATCTTGTAGCGTAGCATAAACGACAGAAAATGCCTTTAATACCGTTCTAAGCCTGCTACAAACGGGTGCCCCAAAGTGACCCAGAATGTGGAAAGCTGCGACAGATCTAGCAACACTAGGTATCACAGATACCTACGCTTACTTAAGCTAAGCTCCGTGCAAATATGTCCAAGAAATTATGTCTTAAAGGTAGTTATTTATATACATTACTAGTATGTATGGAAAGTTAAAAAATTACTAGTATGTATGCCCAAAAAGATTGTGGGTTTTAATGAACACTTTAATTTAAGTAAAGAGTTTTGATGAACACATTAAAAGTTATTAAAGGACATGATTTAAATAACTGTTGATTAGGATCAATATTAAATGAAAAATTTTATTATAAACATTGTATTTGTAAATAGAATTTTTCCAGTTCACCCATTAAAAATGAATACATTAGTATTTATTCATAAAATTTGCAAAAAAAAAACATTAATTTAACAACCTGTAAAATTATATTTTAACCTAGTCAAAAATTTGTACATATTAATGTTTAACTTTCATGAATATTTTTGTTAAAAGGTTCAAATTTGGGCTATTGATCTTTGTTTGACCAGGAATAAATTGTATTTGTGCTACCAACTGAATGAACATGAAAAGTAGTGGTTGTTTCAGTGTTTTTTTTATGTAATATCTGGAAAGTTTATTTTGCTCTGTTTTCCCTTCAGAAATGGATACCAAACATATATATAAATAAATACACAATAGGTATTATTATGTTAGATATACATTATTTACAGAATATTTGTAAGAAATTGTACATTATATGCATCACTAAAGATTTTCATGTATGGAGTGCCATTCAAGAAAGGGACAGTTGAGAAATTAATGTATATGTCTAAATCAAATATCTAATTTTAGCCTTTAGTTAATTGCTTTTGTGTAAGATTTCTTATTGTTACAGAAGTATGTAGTTGTATTTTTTCTTGTTTTGTCTCAAATATTTATTCTTGAGTATAAGTGGGCTCTCATGCCTAGAGATAAAAATATTGTATAGTGATAGAAGAGATATATTTCATTTTGTAGTTAGGAGGCCTTGCAATGGCAGGTGTTGAAGTTGATTTGAGTTACCATCTGAGGCGAGAATACTTCGATCGTGATGAGTCTCGCCATTCAAGGGTGTACACTCTTGGCTCTAATGGTGCAGCCATGATACCTGCCAGTGACTACAGCTTTGCCGAGGGAGCCGAGATGGCATCTGCTGTCACTGCGAGTGATCGCAGTTTTGTTTCCGATGTTGAAGGTCCAGGCTCTGAAGTAACAAGTGCAGCACCTGAAGAAAAAATTAAGAAATTTTCTTCAATTTTCAGAGCTAGTGAAAAGCCAGCCATAAATGTGAGTTTATCAACTATTGTGTTTATTGGACTTGTACTCAGTGTATGTATGCATGTTCATTTTGAAATGAATAGAAAGTTAGTGCACATATCATTGCAAAACTGTAACTTAAAATAATTTATACTCATTAGTTTAGCAGATTTAGATAAATAAATGATAATTATTATCTCAAAGATTCAATGATTATCCAAACCTCTGTGCATAGGTATCTATTTTAATGAGATGGATACAAGTTCATTTGTTGCAATTGTAGGGATGAATTTACTCTTCTGACTACTTGAATTTGCTCATCTCATGTGGGTGTGCAGGAGTATCATGTTCTGGTTTTGCTATGTTCATGCCAAATTACTAATCCCTTTTCTTTGAATAATTGTTTCGTACATTTCATCCAGGCATGTGCCATCCCTACCCTTAACGAACTAACCAGAGATGTCTCATGGCTGTGATTGTTGCATTTATATGGTTACTGTTGGTTACACAGCCTGTAAATGCACTACTAGAATTCTCTGGGAAATTTTTTGAGAGGCTGAAGAAATATACCTAATAGTAATTATATTTTTCTTCCATAGAAAACAATATAAATAATGAAACATTATGATGATTCATTTGATCACAAAGCAAAGAAAAATAATATTTTCTATATTCTGACAAATATTATGATGGTGCCTAACCTGAGGGACACCTTGTTTTTTGTCCTTTTTAAATACTAAACATATTATGTAGTATAGCAGGTTGACTACTGTTCATCTGAAATTGAACAATTTTGGAAGGAGTTGTCTGCACACCAATGCCAGCATTTGACTTCAAATTTAGCATGATGGAAAAGAAGGGATAAATAGTTAGTGTCATTGTTGAGCAATACTTGCTTGAGACAATTGCACACTCTGAGTTCCACATTGTTGGTTGAATTAGTTATCCCTAGCTTATGCTGAAGAATGTCAATTCCTTTAGAATCAGGATCAGGATACAAACTCATGACCTTGTGGCCACAGGTCAAGCATGTATCTGCTGAGGTTTTCCTGTGCAATGTTTTACCCATTGAATAGAAACTTTATAGTCATTGCTTAAGCCTCCTATTTCAAAATTTTAAAAAATTCCACAGTATGATGAGTTTGGTATCAAGATGTTTTAGTACAGGTGATTGACCTGTATAATTTATATTTTAAAGTCAAATCGATTCTTGATGAGCTTACAGAAGTCAGGATAGGTTTGTGGAATTTCAGTTAAGATGAACAAAATGAATTTATCTTGAATATGAATATCATATTTTTGCCTGCTTTCAGAGCTACATTATGACTGTGATCCAGTCTGACCATGACTACTCTCACCACTGGAGCTGCAACCCTGACAACAAATCAAGCACTCAGCAAGCAAACGTTGTGAACTTGTTTGCTTCTTCTGATGCATCCAAGCCTAACTGTTGGCACAACTCATCTATACAAGAACTTGATGATCAGTGAGTTTGTTTTCTTCTTGTTGGCATGATTTGATGTTTCAACTGTGCGAATGAGATGAAACCTTTTTAAAGCTTAAACTTGTGAATCCAAAATGTTCCTCTGTGCTCAGGTATTCAATGCTAGTTGTGTCTCCAGAATCTTGAAATGGTCTTTGTTTTAATTTTGCAGCCCAACTATTTAAAGTCATTTAATTTTAAAACTTAATAGTGCTAAGTGGTTTTTATGTTTTTTCTCTATCAAGGAATCTTGCCTGAAGCATTGAAGCATATTACTGTTACATTGTTTTGAGCTGTTGCTTCAATACTTTATCCTACTGAAATGGTTTAGGAGTATTTTGAAACCTGGAATAATTTCTTTCAGAGATGTGGATATTGAGGGCGACTGGAATGATGGAGTGCCAAGTGTGCCATACAATGATAAGCTCGCACGCAAGCTCATGCTGGAGTGTGAGCGCCACATGGAGTTTGCTGGTGGGGACGCTGCTGCAGTGGCAGAGAAGCAGGCACAAGCAGGTCAGCCAGGGCACTCATTTACCAAATATTGAGTTCATAAAGAACATGATTGAAATGAATTGTAAATACTGAACTGCTTTTGGGCTCATATGATTACTGTTGCTCATCAATTGTGTTCTCAAGCATGTACAAGAGTACTCAGCCACTTCCATGCTGTGTTCACACATGATGGCTGCCTTGTTTAACACGTTAACCGCCACGTGTACCACATGTGGTACACGAGGTCGTCTAACCTAACCTGGCGAAAGCGGCAATATATATGAAGAAAATTTATCAAGTTTTCATGAAATTTCTGGTCATCACCTGTACATGCTAATGTAAATTAAAAGGAAAATTGATAAGTTAGCCGAAATTTTTAAAGCCAAATCCTCCATTTTTAAATTCACGAGAGATATTTGACGACTTGTAATTTTACCTGTGTCGAGAATGGCGGTTAACGTGTTAAGACAGGATTACTTCAATATTAGCTTGCATTTTGCTGTATGATTGGATCACAGAGATGGGTAGATTTGTTGCTTGAGAGAACAATATTCCTCTTGCTGAACTCTTGCTGATGAGTTACAGCTTAAGGCTTACAAAGGTAGTGTGGGACTGCTTTCAATGATGCCTGCAGGTAATGTTTCAGTATGGATGTTATGGATATATCTCAATAAACTGAACAATTGTAGTGTGTGTTCACTTGTTAATATTCTTCATAGACATCCTTGTTGTTTGTCGTAATTTGATGACCATTGTCATTAGTATTGTGATGTTATGTGGGAATGAATTGTACATCAGTGTCCATTGAGGTTTTCATTTTAATTGAGCATTTCTGCATCTGAAAGATAAAAAATGTGAACAATGAGATACACATATCAGGTTGTCACACATTAAATGATACACTTTAATAAAATGAATATTAAATCTCCAAAATGTTCAATAATTATATTATTATTTGAAATTGGCTCTAGGTATATTATTGGGTACTTTTTTTTGTAGATGCTTCTAAATTCTTGATCTAAGTTTCCAAAATTTCTTACCTTATAACAAGATGAGCAGTTAAGTACTTTGGTTACCTTCTTACTGAAGGATATTATGGCGTATATGAAAAGCTTAAATTAATAAGTGATAATCAGTAGGAGCTATATCAGGTGAATATGAAAGAAGAGGCAATGTCACAGAATTGATGCTGTGCAGCCTCTGACCAGCCACCTGAGTAGTGTGCAGTTGTGCATTGTAGTGCAGCAAACTTGAGCCCTCTTTGATCACAAGTCCACATTGTTTCTTGTTTAAATATTTGTGCCTGCGATCTGTTGAGAATGGCGTTGAGAACAGTACTAAAGTGCTCTTGCTTTTTTCTCCTATAGAAAAACACTAGTAGTAGATATGACGGTCAAATGTGAATAATGAACAGCTCATTTAAAGTATCGATTTGGTGATTCACTTTGTCTGCTTGGTTACTATTCTCAGAGGTTATCCATTTCATTTTAATTATGTCCTAATTATATGGTTAATGCAAAAATTACTATTTTAGTCAGAAAGGAAACAGAGGGCACTACACAAAACAGAAGAGTTTGAGAAGTTTCATTCAGTTAGTGAGGAACAATCCTATCCAGTTTTTTTCACTTTTCTGATTGCCTTCAAGTGCTGAGAAACAGTTGCAGAGATGTGTCGAGTTCTGAAGCAAGTTTTCAGACTTAACACGTTGGTTGCGATGATGCTATCTTCCTAGGGGCAAAATGACCCACCGGTGGGTCGTATCGTAGTCAATGTGTTAAGTTCTTGGATTTTGATCAACCAAAGCATCCAATTGATTGTCTGGTAAATCATTTTTCTATGAGTGTTTTGTGATGCATCTGTGAATTGAAAAAAGAATTTGATTTGAGAGAAAATATTTCATTGACATGAACTCAATTCGTTGATTTACATTTATTATTGAAATGAATGCATTCACAGCTACCGTAATACAGTACAAGTTTCATTTAAGACAACATGTGAAACCAGAAAAATATCAATGATGATTACATATGTGTTATGTGCTACAGCTCATAAATTTTCTCTGGATGTTTCCCTCTTGAAATCTGAGCTGCATGTTTGGCATTCTTATGAGCCCCTGGCTTTTTCCAAAAATACTTGTGTTGAGAATGGCATTTTGGCTTCTTGAAAGCATCGTGTGGCGATACTGCACACTGCTCTCTTGCAGAGGAGAACGGCATTCTCAGCGACACAGAGGAGGAAGAAGAGGATGCTGGCGACGACGATGCCGCCTCTTCAAAAGATCTAAACCTTTGCAAGTAAGTGGCTGGGTATCAAGATAGAAAATAGAGATTTTAATTTTAAAAAGGAGTAATAACTCCTAAAATTTCAGGTTTGTTATGTGTTGTTCCAACATGGAGATGGAAGCCTGTATTCCTTGCTTTGATTTGTTGGACGAATGCTTTGGTTTAGAGCCACGGTCTTTGGAAGATGTGTATTTTTAAAAGACTAAGAGAGAAATATTACTGTCAACTTGCTCAAACTGAGCCTGTAGATCATATAATACCTGCCTAATTTGGGCGAGCCGGCTACTAGCTTGCCTAGTTGTACATTGAATGGTAGTTTGTAGCTGTATTTTTTACTAGCTGGCAAGACTCGCGAATAATTCGCGGTTAGAATCTTTAAGAGTGGAAGTTTATGGTCAAGCTATAGCATAGCTACTGCAATGATCTTTGTATTTATTGATGAAGGGTGGGACACACATAGATATATAGTTACAATCGTATATGAATGACTAGGGTTAAAGTTGAAGGGTTGTTCATTTGTACCCTGCACTAGATGCTCCGTTTAGTTTGGGCTTTCTGTTACCATAGCCAGCCCAAACTAACCTGCAAAATTAACCCTTTCTCCTACAAAGATGAGTGAACTCGTTTTGCCCTAGTTTGTGTTCCCCAACTGTGGACGAGCCAACTTGTTTACTTTGAAAAAATGGCATTAAATGAGCAGCAGGAGCTTACTCGTCATCCTCTGATCTTTCCAGTGCAAACCAGCCATTTCTGAGTCTACTCATGCATCTCGGAAAATTACAAAAGTCTCTAGATTATGGCACGTATAGGTCAAAAAACCTCTGCAGACCATATTATTTTAACGATGAGCGTGCATTTAGCTTTGTGAAAAAAATTAGCAGCATTCTTATGTATATATGCAATGAGGTTGCAGTTAGCTTTCCATGAAGAACCAACAGCATCCTACACGTGGAATAAAGCTGATTTCCCAAAAAAACTAGTAGCACCCTTGTGAAAGTAGATTTTGAAGTCCATGTAGACCGTAAAGGACAACTGTACAGTGTGTTGTCCACAGGGCAGGTTGGACGGCGCAGCAGGAGCGGGCGTTCGACAGGGCCGTCGCTATCCTGGACGGGGAGCGGCTGGCGCGACTGGCCTGCGCCGGTGTGCAGCACGAGCCCGCTAGGCGCCGGGCCCTCCTCGACAGGTGCCTCTTTTTGGGCCTCTCTTTGTGCCCGCTCAGCTTCCTGTTGCTGAGATGAGACGCCGATGGACTAAGGGCTTATTCGCCTAATAAGGACTAGTGTTATGAATTCGTTATGCTTCAATTTACTCGTGAATCCTTATTGTTTTGAACTAGAGTGAATGTGTGAGTGACGCGTTACGATAGGGGTTACAGCTGTCGCTCATATGTTCCTCCATTGGGAGAGAAAGTAATGAGTTATTTAAAGGTGAGGTGCTAAAATGGTCTCTGGACAGGTCGGCCTGTAAGTTCCGCCGACTACTGTCGGGCGAGTGTCGCTGGGAGCTGTCGCTGTGTCGGTGGTTGCACAACACGCTGCTGCACACGCTGTCGTCCTCCTACCTCATCTCGTACCTGGACATCCTCCAGGTAGCCTATCAGACTAGGCGTTCCTTTGAAAGTCTTTTCTATGTGATCAATTTTTCTATAGCATTTTAAACGTGCGTTTTCATAGTATGCTCCAATTTTCAGGGCTTTAAAGTCTTAGAGGCGTGTTTATTTAGTGAATATAGTGTCGGAACCTGAAAAAAATTATTACGAGTAGAATGGGGCAGTTTTTGGCAGCAGTGTATTCTGAAAGAACAATTTTCTCCGTCCACACGGCCCTTCACTTATGTCCCAGAATAATTTCTCTTGATTTTTTTCTGCTTAAGATGAGCTGCGGTGATGTTACAGTCTGAGGGTCTGTAATGCTTTTTCTTTTCGTTACCCTGAAGCTTTGTCTCAAATGCCCCTCAGAGGCCGTAGGATCGACCATGGGGTTAGGTTAGTTGAGTTTGTCTATCGTATGTTATGGGGACTGTCATCTCCAGGAGGACACTGTTAGGTTACCTCAGCTATAGATAGGACTTCGGTTTTTCGTGCCCACATTGCTTTTGTCAGTTTTCACATCTTCGTTATCTCTTCTTTTTTTCCTCTTTATTATCAAGTTGCTGTTTCTACGAGCATGGGTTCCTTTGGGGAACACGTGGTGTGCGTAGGTTCCCCATTTTCTGTAGTCCATATTAAATGGTCCCCCATCAGGGAGCATAAAATAGGCAGTAGGATTAGTTTAGTTAGGTTTGTCTATCCCGTACTATATGGACTGGCGATCCCAGGTGTGTACGGTTAGATTACCTGAGCTATAGGTAGGTCCTCGGGTTTTCTATCTTTCGTGCCCACTTTGCTGCTTTCAATTTTCATGGCGTCTTTATTATCTCTCCTGTCTTTTTTTCCTCTTCCTTCTTAACTTACCGTTTCTATGCTCAGGGAATCCGGTGTGGGAACATACCTGTGCATAGATTCTGTTTTCTTCAGTCCATAATAGAGCGTTCCCTCTTTTCCTCGCTCTCTTTTTATCTCATTCTATGTGAATAGGGAGCTTTAAATCCTCACCATAACTTGATAATTAATTTGTCATCAACCATTTTCACACATCTCGAACTTTGTGCACATAGAATTTTGCAATTGTCATTCGTTTTGTTCTGCATATTAAGTACCATCAATTGTGTCTTTTTTTTGGTGTTATCTATCATGTTTGTCCAAAAATCATAGCATTTAAATTGAAGACAGTAATAAAGTCAAAGTACCATGTTCTCGTGCCTCTCACTCCCTCTACTTCATTATCTATTCTCGAGCGATAAAGTTTTACGTAACTACCTCGTTAGGGTTTGTATTTTCTGCAATTAATTCATGTACCTAGATTATCTTGTAGAGCAAATTAAAAATTGCATGCTACTCATTGATGCCTTGTAATTTTGGTTTCAGAGTTTATCTTACGCTCTGCCTTCGCTCATGGACAAGCTTGTGGCTCCGAGCTCAAAATCAGGAGTGGGCAAGAAAGTGGCTGGGGGCTCAGGTCTGAACACACCAAGTGCAAGCTTGGGGACCGTGTCTTTTTCTCCCAGCTTAACCACTGATGGAACAGCGGCCAACTTCGACTGTAACGGCGGTGGCAAGTTTACTCCTGCTCACTTTTCAGTGACAGATAGTGCAGACCCAGGGGCGCCACCGTCTGGCAATGCTGTGCCCAGCAGCAGGCAGACTAGCGTCGGCACTGGTGGTGCTCTAGACGCTAGCCCCTGTTCTGCTCTGACCGCGCATTGTAACCCTGCAGCCAGCGATGCCCAGAATTATGGTTTTGGCGGTTCCATTTCGAGCGTGGGCTTGAGTCTCCTGCTCAAGCGGCCGTGGGATCCTGCTATGCCTGTTCTCCACTCCAATAAGCCTGTAAGTGCGAGCCCTGAAATGATGTGTTCGGTGTGAAGGGACGCTGTGCAGAGCACCTGCTTCTAGCCCTTAAACGACCAAATTATTTTTGCGTTAAGCTGCATTCAACTTTGTATGAAATAGTAGCTGCACCCTTGTTTATATGTGCTATAAATATGCATTTAGTTTTTGACGACAAACTAACTGTATCCTTATGAAGCTGGACTGTAAGGTCGTTTTTAGTCGATGAAGAGTTAAGGTCATTAGTCCTATTTTGAGCAAGCACGTGTGCTTATTTGTACGTTTCCCTTGCACTATACATAAGCTTGGGGCCGTGGTTGAGAACAAAGAGATTAAACCCGTAATTGTCACTGCGATCAGGCTGCTGGTTAGGGTTTACTTTAATTATAAAGCATTTAAAATCTATTTTGTTGTATGTCAAGTGGATCAAAATTAAGTTTTTTCATTACTTTCCTATTTCCTTTTCTATTTCAGAAAATATGTAGCGCGGCTCTTGGTATACCTTAGGAGCAGAGGTGGGCAGCGCTCCTTTGAAATGTAGCGGCCGCTACATTTCAAAGTAGCGCTGCCCAGCTCTGCTTAGGAGGAATATCATATTGTGATATATTTTTTTCTTTTACTTGGTACCATCACCCTATGACGAAACTACGGCACTGACTGATACCGAAACTAGCTGTAGTATCACCATAAAATATCTGATACCCAAACTAGCTTGATTACCGTGGAATAACTAGTGGTGGCCTGTGTAAGTTAAACGGCTTACCAAAATCGACTAAATTATCTGCTACTTGAGTATACATAGCATTGCTGGTCCACAAGCTCTAGTCGACAGATATACAGATCCTGAGTTGACCTGGAGCAGTAGGAAGTAATAGCTTGGCCAGGTGTCATTAGTCGCTGAGGGGAGCGAGTGTTGGGACTCGGTCATGGTCACGAGAGATGGTGCACTGATAGACGACGACCGCGAGGTGAAGCGCTCTGACTTGAGGGTGTCACCGAGGAAATCAGTGGGCAAATGCCGTTCATGATGCGCCGTAAATTCCTTCTAGTCTAATTTTCAGTTTGTAAGCTTTGACTGATTTCATGTCGTATTTGGTTACGCAGTGAGACGGCCACTCTTACGAGGTCATGTCTAATAATGCAAATGGAATTACGTACTTGTCTGTGTCATTGGTAAACCTTTTAAGTACCATAAAAACACATCAGTATTATTTCCATAAAAACACATCAGTATTATTACCATAAAAACACATCGGTATTATTACCAGAAAAACATATCAGGTGGTGTAAACAATATTATTATATTGTTTACTTTTCCTTAGCTAGAGAATTATCAGGACTCTCTTGGAGCACCATGCAAGAGAATGTTGTGTGTCTGGCACCTCACACTAATCTTCAAAAATGATCACTGAGATTTTCAGATACTCAGTCGGGTGTAAACAGAGCTATTAGCTTTTGAAGAAACTTAGTGAACTGTTTGTATGTTGAGGATGCTAAGGGATGATAAACATTGATGATGGTTGTCTCATCAGCAATCGCTGGGCTCGGGCAGCGCGGTCGTGGTGCTGGTGCCGCACTGCCCTCGGCTGAGTCCTGCCAGCGCCAGGCGCCACAAGACCTTCGCTTCGACCCTGCACCGTGTCACCACCACCGTCACCATCACCGTCCCGCCTCCTCCAGGTAATGCTCGCTCTTTCAATGATTGTACACTCCTGCAGTTATTGTACACTCCTGCAATTATTGTTCACTCCTGCAATTATTGTTCACTCCTGCAATTATTCTTCACTCCTGCAATTATTCTTCACTCCTGCAATTATTCTTCACTCGTGCGAATTCTCTATTTCTATGTCTGACCTGCCAAGATGCGATAGGAAGATACTCGTGTTTCCAGTCAAGTTTCGTACTTCCTGTAGAGTTGCACACAAGTTTCAATGTTTTCAGTATTTGTACACCAGGTCATGAAATAGATTCTTTGTCATAAGTATTTTTCAGTGTATTTCATTACTTTTCTTGCAGACAAAACTGCTCAATAATCAACAAGTGCTGCAACGTAAAGCTTAGCAGATATGTTATCAGTGCTGAAGTTATTTCCTCGTGAAGAATTAGTGTTCTTAGCAGTGAGTTTAAAGTGAGTATGTGCAATGAATTAATTTCTGCATTTGTATGTTTCCATTGCCACTCACAATGAGCTGTCAAGTTGCTGGGAGTGACATTTTTGATGTTCCAGGTGGCAGGCTGCAGGAGTGGCTAGAGAGCGCAGTGGCGGCGGTGGTGACGGCGGTGCAGGAGTGGCGGGCTCGAGGCCGCGCCGTCGTGCTGGCGGGGTGGCGGGCTGGCGGCCTCCTCGCTGCTCAGGTTTGTACTGGTGGGCTGTACAGCTCTTGTGTGTGGTGTTGGCTGGTGGCCTGGCTACTCAGGTGACGCATCTATTATGCACTTCAGCCTTTCTTTCAGTTTCTTCTGCTAACTTTCTCAACCTGAGGCCTTCATTGTCCTTCATCACCTTCTCTCATTGTCCTCCACTACCTCACCTCCCCTCATTGTCCTCCACTACCTAAGATCTCCAGATGTTCTCCATTATCTGATGTCCAGTCTCTCCGTTGGGCGCTTATTATTTTTGTGGGCCGGTGAAAACACAAGGGCTCTGCCCTTAGTGGAAGATGCGACACCGAAACCTTAGATAGATAACTGGTGATTTTTGAACTCTTCTCCATGTTGTGATGTCAACGTGCTGCGCACTTATACTTTTCTGACGACTGTTGCTCGCCTCGGACCTGTAAATGCTAAGAATGTCAAAATCAAGGATTTCTATATTGATTGCCTATCGGAAAATTTTAGAACTTGTGCAACCCTCGTGGTACCCTGGTACTCTTGGGCCGTGTAATGAAATTTTGTATTTTGATGCGAGATAGGCAGAAGATAATGAAGCGCGAGTTGTCATTGACTTGCTACTATTGATCATTTTTGTGGTATGTTGCTTAGATCGCGGCCGCAAACCCATCCGTGGAAGGCGTAGTCTGCCTTTCGCCTCCGTTTTCCGATTCCGCTGACTACACGCCAGCCAACGACCCAGCCTCTGATCGGCGCGCTGGAGGCCAGGCTCCCAGCAGCGTGACCACGGCTGACATACTGTGCGCCCTCACATGCCCCCTGCTCCTCGTCATCGGGGACCGGTCCCACAGCGCCAAGTGAGCGGAGTGGGGGTCTGGGGCTGTTTGCTGCTGCTGTAGTAACTCAGCGCTCTGAGTGTAATCCAGATTTGATGTCTTCTTGTGTGTGATGTCAGGCGCTTCTAGGGATTCCATGTCCTGATTCAAGACTCCTATGTTATTAGAGATGCAGGAGTTTATTACCTGGCCCATTCAGGATTGGATATCCTAACTGATAGCATTTCGTGTCCTTGTTGGTTCAGCACTCGATTACCTAACTGATTCAGTATTCCAAGTCTTTGCCGATTTAAAGCTCTATCACATGACTGATTCAGGATTCTGTGAACAAAAAACACGGATATTTTTTATTTGTTTTTTGAGGCAATCAATTTTCATTTGACGCCTAGCACATTGTAGGTTAAAAATGTGTGAATTGCACTCTTGTTGGCGTTGTTATATTGTTGTAGATGCTTGGTTTAGACTGAGCTTTGGTTGTGTGGCAGCGTGGGGGCTGTGGAGCAGCTGCGGGAGCGACTCCCGGGGGGCATGAGCCAGCTCGTGGTGCTGCGGGGGGCAGACAATGAGCTGCGGCTGCACCCGCTGCAGCGCTACAGGGCCGCCCTCACCAACTCCCTGGTGGACCGCTGCATCGTGGTTAGTTTACCTGCCCCCTTCTTCTGGGTCAATTGGATTTTAGTTCAGTGCGTCAATTTTTCTGGTTGGTTGGAAATATTTACTCATACTTCATTTCGAAGTTGGTTTTTATTTCATTTCATCTATATGATGGTTTCACAAAAAAAATGCACGAGTGGATACCACTTGAAAATTAGAGGAGAATAACCTGTATCGAGATGATCCGCGCCGTTCATACAACTGACGAAATTATGGGTGCAGCTCAGTGAACACCTTAAACACAATCAGGCCTGAACTGTGGAATTGCAATGGAAACTACAAACTGTGGCTAGTGGGAAGGAACATTAAAAAGTTCTGATGACGCTTGTGCAGCAGAATTCATCGGCAATCTGTAAAAAAGTATTGGAATACCCTGGGATCGAAACGCAGGTTTTGGCACGCGAGTTGGATGTTGCATTAAATTTATTTCTGACGTTGCAGAGCGCGTTCTTTTTCCTTGAGAAACCGTCTTATTTATTCCGAATTTATGGTCTGGAATGAGGGGCTCCTTGATGGCTAATTCTTATGAATGATGGAACGTGTTCAGCGTGTTATATGACGCACCCTTTAGTATGCATCATTGTTAGACGACAGGCCTGACGTGGCACCTCCAGCTAGTACTTCGAATGCTCGAGCTCTTTTAGGCCGAGGTAACATGATGTTGAGTTCACTCGTGTTGCTGAGGATGGGGCGTAGAGGATACCGAGCTTAGAGAGCTAAATGCTTCTCCTTAAATTGATTAAAGCTTCCTTTGTGATCGATGAGACGTGACCAAGAACTCCTAGTATCCTTTCACTGATTAATAATTTAATTTTTTTAAGGATGAAATCGGATGTTTCATCTCTAACATGATTGTGAAAGAAGAGGTTACCGCTGAGGCCGTGACAGCAGCAACCAAAGTTCATGAGACGGCAACTTTTCCTTCTGCTGAGAGCCCTGCCCCTTCCGCCGGAGTGGACTCGTACTTGACAGATGTGACAACTGGCGAGGTACTTGTCAAGGCCAAGAGAAAAGCATGCGACGAAGCTCCTGTTCCTGACGCTGGCGGTGTCCTCTTGCACGCTTCGCCCAAGAAACTTCGGCAAGGTGAGTCACACCGAACGCTGTGTTCCTTTAACAAGCCCCTGGACGTCGTGTTGCCAGCCCGCACGTCAGCGCGGCAGCTATTACTTGGTGCATGCTTGAAAGATTCTCGAGTAACGGCTATGAAGGATTGAAGTGAAATGAAGTGAATTACATCTTTGTATTTGAAGTCCATAAAAATCTAAGATAGTTTCCTAGGCTGAAGTTGTGAGCGTTATAATCTTGTGGGACTACTTCATTGCTCTGCAACTGCTCTCTTGTTGACTACTTGGCCTTTGTTCAATTCCTGTTACATCGCTGTGCAAATGCAAATCCTGTAACATCTAAGTATCTCCTATGTAAACATTTTGTTGTTGGTACAGACTTGTTATATTTAAGGCACGTGAGTCACTTCTTTGAATTCAACGTCTATTGATCATCCTGCCTACAGAGACCAGCGTTGCTGTTGATGACGGACTTCTGCCTCACGGTCTGCCGGTCGTGTCCATGGTGAGAAACTTGCCAAATGTTCTTCCAAGTACTGAGCCAGTAACACATTGATTTTAATTATTTTAGCGTTGTCTTGTTGCGAGGTTTAGCCATTATTACAAGGATAACTTATTGGGCCTAGTTACTCTTGTTTTAGTTGTACTGCTGCGTCTTGACGCGGCTGTTATTTCTCTACCATGTTACTGTAGTCTACTTACCCTTATCTCGCTTGGAGGAAATATAAAAGTGAGGATTTCGAGTGACATTTCTTTGTGTGTTACGACTTGATTGGTGTTCAGTAGTGACGCACTTCTCGTCTTTGAACTTGAAAACAATAACAATTGACTGACATCTTATGGTGCCTACTACTAGAGATAAGTTACTTGTTGAAATTTCACGAAAAAGTTCATTTTTAGGTTAAGGTTTACGTTACTGAGCTCGTGTTCACGTTGCAGGCCGTGATAAGCAGCACGACGAGCACGCTACCCTCCAGCGGCGCTGCTGTGGCTGCCTCTGTACTGCCCACGGCCTCTCCAGCCGCTCCATCTAAGGATGTCACGGTACACTTTATTTTATGGACCAACGCGTACAGGCTTGGCTGGTTTTTGCTAGGTCTATGAGAGTGTGCAAATAAGTGCTGCAGTGAGGTACAGCCTGTTGCTCATATTTTGCTGTACTTGTGTAGGCGTATTGTGCAGATTTGTCACGTATTTATGGCTAGGTCAAGGAGGCAATCATTTTCATTCGTGCTGAAATTGAAATAGTATCCCTGATGCTAGTTGGTCTGCAAAGTGTAATTGAGGTTATTTTATGTCGTTTCGACTCCAGATCTGTGGAAAATTAAATTTGAATAACAAACATATTAATTGTCCGAGTATCATCTGTTTGCTTCTAATACCCAAATAATACTATCGACGTCGTAAGTCAGTCTCCTGCCGGGCTGGAAAGACAGTATGAGCCAAAATTTTTGCTCTCGATAATTTTCTGCTATGAACTACCCTTAGGTATTTCCCTCTGCGCATAACGTGCAGCTTCTCTTCACCTGCGCTCGGGTCAACTTCTCGACTCAGGTTCTCTTTATTATAATGGTTGGTCAAATCCAACCGTTGCCTATCATCTCGGACCACTGCCAGTGCCCACGAAGTAAGAAAACAAACCATTTCTCCCGCATGGCACACGGGCGTTCCTCTCTTTCAGATTGTTCTCAGCAGCTTCTGGTTGTCTCCATCTGTGTTCATTAACAAACGCTTGCTCCGAGACGTCGCCAACTCCCGCTGTGTAGCGGGAAAAAACATCTTACTTTACAAAATAAAGATTATTTTGCCTTCTTTGTGCCCATCTTAATTGATGGTTATTTGAATTAGAACTCTATGTTTATGCTACGTTCAGCGTACTGGAAATTTGACCTACTACATATTGTCTTGTACTGTGGCGTCAGTCTCCAGCACTCCTCTACCAATACCACTCGCTCTGCTCTGGCCGATGCCAGACAGGAGCTAGCAGGTGACACTCTGAGTCGAGGAAAAGATGAATCCTATTGAGGAACAAAATAGTTTCTATTTTTCTACAAAGATAAGTCTTACCTGGACTATTCTCACTCCATCCTGGGCTTAGACTCTTTACCTTCCTTGCCGCCATGGCCGATACGAGGCTGAAGGGACCCTGCCACATGCGTTCTTGTGTAGCCTCAGCGGTGACCGGTGTTGCCATAACCTCTTTTTGACAACGGAAATTTCTGCATATATTGTCTCTCCCGTCCGACAGGAGATACACTTACAATGCCGAGAACACTATTAGGTATGGGACTCTTCGTAGAAAAATTGCAAGTATTTTGTTCCTTAATAAGATACATTTTCGATCATTCATTTGTTCCTTTTAGAAGGAAGATAATTTAGCTCTGCTTTGACTCCAAATTTCTATAACGTATCATTTAGGGAAAATCTTGTAATTGTAACCGTTTTCCTAGGAGGCGCTGTGGAGCAAGCCGAGTAGCGAAAGCAGCACGCCGAGTGCCCGCGGCAGCAACAGGAGAGGGCGTCGGGCCGGCCGGGGGCGTGGCCGAGGCTCTAGAGCGCCGCTGCCTGGGCAGCTCATCGCTCTGGGCGGCGGCGTGGGCGTCGCTGCCCAGGCCCACCTCAAGAGTGCAGGTGTGGAGTGGGCCTCAGAGCTGCCTGTGGGCAATGGTGTGTGCTGCAGAAGTGTCTCTTATGCTTTTGTGTGGTCGTGTCTGTTGAGCGGTTATGTGGTTGTGTGTGTTGAGCGGTTATGTGGTTGTGTGTGTTGAGCGATTATGTGGTTTGTTGAGCGTTATGTGGTTGTGGGTTGAGCGGTTATGTGGTCATGTGTGTTTAGCAGTTACAACACGTAAGAATATCAAATGCCATTGGTAAAAGTTAATCAAGCGCACCTGTAAATGTCTTAAACAGGATAAAGAGAAGCACCAATGGTCTCACAAACGTTAAAACCGTTAATAGATCGTCCTTTTTTGACTTTAAAAAGGGTAGCTCCAGTATCTGAAACAATGAACGCACTTTCCTGAATAAAAGTTTTTCCAAACAATGAAAATGAAACAGGACACTAAAATATGAACATCTAAATCTCTATCGTCTAGCCATAAATATCGATGTATTCATTGGACAATGACGAATTTTCCTGGAGGACCGACCATATTCCTTGATTTTAGGGTAGAATTTAACAACACACGCAGAGGCTAAAATGCGGAGGTCGACAGTATGACAGATGGAATTGTGGACAGTAAGCTCTCTACTGTTAAATGGGTGATCTTTGGTTAGACATTGTTCTCTAACAGATAAGGTAGACGGCTTTGTGAGATTTTGAACTGTTCGGAAGGGACTCCTTTGTGCTGAGCGCATCGTATAAGTAATTGGAGAGCAGTGCTCCTAATGTAAGATTGCTTGCAGCAATCGCACATATATTTATACTGTTCTTTAATTATTCATACGTATAAGCCCAATGATTGTTAGAGAAATTTGTACTTATAGGGAAAAACATCCCCTCAGGGATCGTTGGATAGGCTTTAGTGTTTGGTTACTAGGTTTGTCCACTCTATGCTATGAAGACTGGCGACTCCAGAAGGTTCTGTTGGGTTACCTCAGCTATAGGTAGGTCTTTGGGACTTATATCTTTCGTGCCCACTTGTTTTTTTTTAATTTCCACACCTTCTTCGCTATCTTTTTTTCGTCTTTTCCTCATCTTCCTTCTTAACATGCTGTTTCTACGCGCAGGGAGTACGGTTTAGGAACACACCTATGATTAGATTTCACATTTTCTGCAGTTCACACTAAATATTCTCTTTTTCTCTTTGGATCATATATCATTCGGATAAGAAGCTTTAAATTACCTAATAATGAATTAATCAATCATAGAGAAACATTGCCTGAAGGTCTGACCTGTTTCTGCATATCTAGGTCGGCGGCAGTCGGTGCTGGCAGGCCGAGGAGGGGCAGCGCGAGGCCTACACTCCTTCATGGGGCGCTCGTCGTACGCCTCCGCATCCCCGTCCGTGTCTGACAGCGACGTGATGCTCGTGTCCCCCGTCAGTTCCCGCCCCAAGATGGCGCCCAGCAGACCCGTGTCCATCAAGGAGCAGGTGGCACAAGCGGCCCAGAGCGAGGCGCAACTGCTGGCCGCTGTTGCTTCCATCACCCCGCAGTCCCCGCCCGAGTCGCAAGCTCCCAGCAAGATTACGACCGTTTCCACTTCTAATGTGGTCAGGAGTCCCAACCCAATGACGAATGTAACTCAAGCTGTCGAGTTCTTGGAACGCAGTAACTCGCAGCAGCCTCAGCAAGTTCATTACATGCTCCACCCTCAGCAGATCTTATCCTCCAGCAGCTCTGCCCCAATTGTAGTCGGAAATATCGGAGAGCTTTCTTCCACTGCCAAGGCTGTGAGTGCGGACGTTACTTTCACATCAAGCATGATGAACATCACGAGCGGATCCCTAGCTGACAAACGTAAGAGCATTCCGAGCATCATGAGTAACGTGGGCGACCGCCGGAAAAACTTGACAGCTTCTGCTGGGACGTCTGGTAATAAGAAGCCTATCATCTTCCAAACATCTGGCGGTGGGTTATTCTCTACCACCAACAGAATCATCTTACCAAGTACCGTCTCATCAGTCTCCTCAAATTTACCTTCTCTCATTGTTTCGTCGTCCTCTTGTATAGTTCCTTCTTTGGCTCCAATAAAGAAGCTCATCCGCCCTTCGTTAGCCCATTCAGCTCAGCGTATGACGGCACCTGTTGTTCTTTCGAATCAAAAATCTGTACCTTCCTTCGTCACTAGCCCGAAACCTAGCGTCACGTTCATCAATAGCACCAAAGTAGACTCTGGACCAAAGTCTGGGCAGACGTCCATATCTGATCGTAAAACATTGATTAATAACCCTAATCCTGGTTCTACTCTCGTCGCTAATCAGAAGGGGGGCAGTACATTTGTCGCCAGCCATAAGGGCTCAGCGCCCGCGCCCAACCAGAAGCTTGGTGTGAGCCCGCAACCTGTGCCTCAGATAATAGGCACTTTGAGAGGTGGTCGTGTCAGCCTAAATTCTGATGTTGTCGCCAGTGGTGTCTTGCAAGGAGTGCCCACCATTATTTCAGGAGCGAGGTTCATCTCTACAAGAGGGGCTTTGAAGGGCTCAATGACAAGAGGAGGTATCGTTCAAGCTAGAACCCTTGCTACATCCAGCGGTAGGGGCATCGGGGTAACGTCTCGTCAGTTGATCACTGTGGCGGGTACTACGAGTAGTCCAGGCGACACTGTATCTGCATCTTCCGCTTTAGTTACCAAGGGCCACAACATTGTGCTTACCACTCTGGCTGCGAATATCTCCAAACCCCTTCCTGTGTCCTCACCGCTTACTACAGACGCAAGCCTATGCACAAGTCCTAGTCCTGGGACTGTACTCAGTCTCGATGCCAGCAAAAGTATAAGCAGTGTTAGTAAATCGCTTCCCCAAACTCCAGTAGGCGTCAAACAGTTACTACTTGAGTTGCCTCACGGGTCTGAGAAAACATTCAAAATCCTTCCTCAAAAATCACAACATGTGCTTAAAATTGCCGATAAACCTTTGCAAGGTCATGCCAAGATATTAGTTTCTTCTCAAAAAGCCGCGCAATTCTGTTACAAGCCAATTGTTGTGCAAAAGAAAAATTTAGTGTCTAAAATGATAGCTCAAGGTGACCACTTGGTTCCACTGCAGCCTAAATCGCAAAGCTCAGTTAGTAGTGAACCGCCTAAGCAAGTGACCGTCTCAACAACGACGTCAACCACAGTGAGAATTTCAACAGCGGCTGACGCTGTTCTTGCTTCTTCTGTTCAAACGAACACATCGTTGGTCGTCGCATCATCTGTGCTTCCGTCACTAGAGTGTTTGGACCCAACCAGTGCCGTTACAACATCTGTCTCGACTCGCAACGTCCTTCCTGTAACTGCAACGGTTTCGTTACCTGTGTCAGTTGACCAGTCATTAACTAAAAGTACATCTATTTCACCCTTCGTACCTGAAAGTGGGTCCTTGAATGATTCTCCTGCTTCTTTGACCGAAAAGTTGGATCTTTTAGCTGCTGCTGCTTCGGAAATAAGTCAGAAATTGATCCCACATCCATCACTCGAGTCGTCAGAAATATTGTTCGAAAAAGGAAATAATTCTGCTCAATCTCAACAATCGAGTGCATTAACGTTTCCCCTCTCGACTTTTTCAAATTTCGTTCCTTCACAAGGTAAAAAAGACCAGCTAATTGAAGTTTCTCTTGAAGAAGTTCCAAAATTAGACGTACCAATTTCTCAGCCTAATTCCAACAGTGTTGGCATTTTGTTCAGAGGGAGTGATGCTAATTTGATTCCTTTTGAGCAATTTTCTTACAAAACGGACTCTCTTCCTGGACCTTCAATGGACAAGGTAGAGTCTGCAACGACAGTGGCTGGAAGAAGTGAGGAAGGACAAAGTGCTTGTAAAACGGCTACTTCTTCTGATAGCTCTGCGTCCTCCGAGTATCCTAGTATAGACAAAGCTAAACAATCGTCAAATGTGAAGAGTAAGCCTTTCGTTCCAGTGCTTCCTTGTGTCACGACAGCATCCATAGACCCTTGTCTTAAAACCTCTTATGAAAGCAATACAAATTCCACGCAGCAGAAGAAATCGTCTTGTGACGCTAAGAAGCTGCCTAAAATTAATCCACAAGATTCTGAAAGTTCCAGCGATGTTGAGATAATTGAGGAAAGTCTGTCGCTACAAACTCCTCTAGCCAGTTCTAAGCCTACCTCCCAAGATAAAAACAAGATTACCATATCAAAATCTAGCTGTTCTCAGATAAAAATTTTTTCCTCTTCTTCAAACCTCAAATTGTCTACCAGTTCATCTTTACCTACCCCGCAAATGATCGTGTCAGCCCAGTCTAGTAAGGGTACAACTATCGTGCGACCTGGTCGCTCACTAGGTACCATAGACGGTAAAAATATCACTAAACTAACTGTGCGACCTACGTTAACTTCGTTCAAGTCAATCTCAACGCAACCAAGTGTGATGGGTGCCAAGAAAATCATTATCGCTTCTGGCCTTTCTGTCCGCCAACAAAATCCTTCCTCGACAGCGATGTCCACCTCATTACACCTGACGCGTAAGGAGTCAGACATGGATTATGTGACAGCTCCAGCAGAGTCGTCAGCGCTGCCTGCCGTCATGACCGTCGGTGCATCAGATGCCTTTTCTTGCATGAAAACATCTATGAGTACTTCAGGTCATCGCAAGAGCGGCGCTGTACAACCGGTGTCACTTGTGTCAATCTCGACGGCTTCCGAAGACGGCAACAAAAAGATCGTGAGTGGTGCCTTAGATAAAATATCTGGTAACGTAGATAAATTATCTGGTAACTCAGATAAAATATCTGGTAACACACAAGAGCCTAATGATACCAATGTGGTGAAAGACAGTCCTCATACTTCTACGGTACAAGTTGTTTCGACTAATGAAGCATTTTATTCGAAAAGTACCATCCTCAACTTGAAGAAGATTCATATTGGTAAGCCCGGTAAAGTGCAAAGTCCTGCCGTCTCAGCTTCATTGCTGAAAGATCAGTCAGTGCAGGACTCGCATACGGTTAGTCCAAGTCCTCCTAGTACAGGTGTAGCTGAGACGAACGTCATTGAAAAAAATGAAAACATTTCGTCTTCAAAAGCCGAAGAAATCCTTCCTGATAGCAAAGGGAAGGAAAATTTAGACGACTTAGTTCCAAAACTGGTTCGCAAAACAGTCGATTTGGATAACATTTCTACGTTTTCCACCTTTTCTGAAGTGGAAAAAAATTCTTTACCTGCTGTTCCTACGAAAGTATCTCTCCTTGATGCTCTCACTTTGTCGACGGCGGAAGAATCTGACCTAATAGGTCACACTCAGATTGCCTCCCAGATTCTGGATGAGGAGTTAAAGGTTAAGGACGCTTCCAGAACTGACGATCATCATGAGCTTGAGCTGCTGAAAAATGATGAGCATTCTTCTTCAGAAATTCCTTTACACTCGCTCGCTGAAGACAAGCCTAGTCATAGCTCCGATTCTAAAGCAGTTCCTAGAAGATCATCGAGTGTTTCTCCGCTAGGCCCGTCTAAAGTTGCGTGCGCTGGAGAAAAAAATGATTGTCTCGTTGGGTTTTCAACATCTGCTTCCGACCCACCAAAAATTGCTGACCAAGTTACCCCTATAAACTCCAATTTATCTACCACAAAAGCAACGGAACAGCGAGAAGCGGATGCCAAATCTGAAATTTCACTCGAAGTGACTGAAATAATACCTAGAAGGACCACTACCTCCGTAGGGAGTGAGAGCACCACTACCTCCGTAGGGAGTGAGAGCGCCACTTCCTCCGTAGGGAGTGAGAGCGCCTCTACCTCCGTAGGAAGTGAGAGCGCCTCTACCTCCGTAGGGAGTGAGAGCGCCTCTACCTCCGTAGGGAGTGAGAGCGCCTCTACCTCTGTAGGGAGTGAGAGCGCCACTACATCCGTAGGGAGTGAGAGCGCCACTACATCCGTAGGGAGTGAGAGCGCTGACAGCATGCCTCAAACTTCTGAAGATGAGCATTCAAGAACTGTCAAAACGCCCCCAGTACCAGGCGGTCCAAAGGGAACCAAAGGTGCGTCGTCAAGAAGTAGACATGGTTCAAGCAAGACGCAGAAGCGACACAGCGCACGTCTCAGCCTTACGCCATACGAAGGCGCTGCGCAGCTCAGAAGTGGCAGGAAAAGATCTAAATGAGTTGCTTTGTAATGAACACATTATTTCTTTTCTTACTGTGACTTATTATCGCTCTTTGTGTCCTGCAATATAGTTCGTGTTGTATTATATCGGTAATTCTACTGCATCACATCGTGTTGATGAATGAATTCGCTAATTATATTGCATTAACCTAACGATTCGCTCAAGCAATGTTTGTTTGTATACTTTCGTTGAGCGTTTACAAGCCTCGCTTGAGAGTCAAACTTTACCACGATTGGATTTACTTCAAGAAGGCATTTGTTTTTCCAGCTTTTGCTTTCTTTCGTGGTGGCGGATGTTGTAGAAGCGCGTAAGCATTCATAAGGTTGACTTGGGCGGCGTTGCAACTTGCTGGTTTTTTGTCTTCTGTTTTATGTGTTTCCAAATGTCGGCCCCATCTTTGTTAGTATCTGGTCCAAAAGTTTGCAGTTATAGTTAAGGAGGATCATGTTCTGGATTTTATATACTGGATTAGCTACATGTAGTACGTAAAATAAATCCACTATAAAGGTGTTGCTTAGAGGATCACTTCATGAATGTTTGCACACTAAATTCAACTATACTTAGCATTTGGAATAGCTGATTTCTATGTCTTATATCTTCTACAGATATCGAATTGCATACGTTTTATTTTTTTCGTATTCACTCACATCTTAGCGCCATGTGTGTTATTGTTGCCCTGATGCTCTCAGTACCAAAGCTTTAATAGTTCTTGAATGAACGAAGCTTCTCCGAGGTTGAGTTCCGTGGAATGTCTTCGTGAGGTACTACTGTGCTGTGGCTCACGCAGGGAGCTGTGGTCACCTCTGTTGTATGCTGCGTTCATCAGTCTTGAGTTAATGAGAAGCGAGAGGCAGGAATCCTTGTTAAGCATAATGAACGGGCTTTTTCGTTTAATTACAACCGTTCTGGACACACAGGGAATAGTCGGTGCGCCATGTGCAAACGGATATTTTTGCGAGAAGATCGAAATGGTACAAGTCGGAATGCTGAGATCATTGGCTGACTATAAGGTTCACTCTTCTTTCATGGTTTTTAAGGAGATTTGTATTCTCGCTTGAAGGTATTGTCAAAGTGTGTATCCAATTTTATTTCTCTTTAAGTATAATTGTTTCATTGCATTGATTTTTCATTCCCATAAGTAATAAAATTTATAATCTTTTCTACTGCCTGACCGTGAGTGACTTACAGTAAGTTAGGAATATGTCAAAGTAATTGTCAGTCAAGAAGTGGCTGGAAGTTTTTAAAAATTCACTTATTTGAGTGTAAATGTAAAAATGAACATTGGATTGACTATTATGAAAACGAGACAGCCGTCTCTTTGCGGTGAATTAACGCATGTGCGAGCAAAGCTGGCCCTGGTGGGAAATAGTTTTAAGTCGTGGGCGACTACATGTTGACTGCAAATGACTAATTTTACATAATTTTGCATTTCGTACAGTATTGTGTAACCTCTAAAATACCAATTTCTGATGGTTAAATAACGACGAGTAGCAAACAAGTGTTCCCTAAAAATTTCGGAATATTCATGGCCAATTTCAGTAAAATCGAATGGATTGATTTTTTCACAAATTTTTAGGAAAAAATATAAGGTACGGTACCTTAGATCATTTTATATTTTCATTCATAGACTACGATCATTACAAACCCATGATATTTAGTTAATATTTGCGCGAAGAATGCAAAAAAACACTTATATTTTACAGCAGATATTTTTTTATTTAGATATTTACATTTAGATATTTTTTTATTTAAATATTTACATTTCGTAAAGTATTGTCTAACCTCTAAAATACCAATTTCTGATGTTCAAATAACGACGAGTAGCGAACAGTGTTCCCTAATAATTACGGAATATTCATGGTCAATTTTAGTAAAATTGAATGGATTAATATTTTACACATTTTTATGAATAACGTAAGGTAGGTCTGCCTGTTCCCGGTAGAATTCCAACCCTATTGAGAATGTACAAAGTATTGTCACCACAAAACTTCATGTTTGTTTCACATGAGTTCACAAGGAAAAATTGAATTTGGCGAGGCAATCTGGATACAGTAAGCAATATTTCTTTATTGGTTTATCAAGTAATAAATTTCACACGGATAATAAATTTGCTTACTTTATCTACCTAAGAGTGTTAAAGTAAAAATACACTAATCTCATGCACTGTTATTGTCCCATCGAGTCTGTAAACGCAGCGGCTTTCAATACCCTTGTTTTGTTGAGTTTCACCACCCTTTTTACTGAGTAAAGCTAAATTTTGGTGAATTAGGTAAAAATTACAAAATGGAGTGCCATATCCTCTTTACCCAACCTGAGCCCCTCTTGTTTATAACCTTTATTAAATCCAACACGTTTTACCATTGGGTTTTAAATGCCTTACAACTACTGGTGTGGTGGGTGATGTGAGGAATGCTTGGCTTATGGTTTGTACCCTAAACTTGGCGCTGAAATTTGCCCTTTCTTCATAGAATGTCTCAGTTGTTATACGTATCAACTATGTTCAACCATGTTCTCGTATTACCTCAATTAACACATCTATTTACTTCTGCGAGATACGAAAGTTAATTACTCTTTTCAGTTGAACTACAACAATTATCTTC
Organism: Orchestia grillus; assembly: GCA_014899125.1. NCBI lineage: Eukaryota > Metazoa > Arthropoda > Malacostraca > Amphipoda > Talitridae > Orchestia > Orchestia grillus. The sequence continues at coordinate 51,856 of VOMN01085489.1, forward strand.
GTCACTAAAGTTAATGTGGATCACAAAAATTGTTTGTCTCCAAATATCTTCGTTGAAACTTTTGAAATGCCGCTTGAGCTTAGCACAGCTAACGTCAACGCAGAGCTCGAGTCGCTACGTTGAAATGTGAAGAATCATATCCTAGGAAAAGTCTGCGTACAAATAAACGTGGCGTCCTTTGTTTAGACAATTTAAGCGAACGGAGAGGCGATTACTCTACAGCAAATAGACAGTCTTCCTGAACCACCCGCGAGAGCTGGCGTCGGCGGCGCATTGAAGTTTAAGATCTCGTTGCGTGAGGTGTCCTCCTGTCGACCTGAGAGGCGTTTGGCTGATGAAGCTGCTCTCGTATCAACAGTTAGTGACTGCTGTATTAAGTCAAGCTATAAGTAATATTGTAGATGCTCTGCACATGGGAAAAAACGTTGTATTTTGATTTCTATAACGGAGCATTTTTTCGAAGTTTTTGTCCTAAAGAATTACGTAAAATACGCCTTATCATGTTTTGTACGCTCAAAAGCTAGAGCACTTTTTGCAACCGATAAAACACGAGCGTTCCTTTTGCACCTAGGCGGTATAAAACATTCGCGAAAGAAAAAATCCAAGGAGAGTTATGCTGTAAATCGTTTAGCACAACTTTTCTTCTAACATTTTTGAGAGACTTCCAAGACGACAAGCTATTGAGCACTTTTAGGTTAGCACATCGTGGCGATTGGGTTCAAAGAATGCTCTGAAATGTTGCATTTTAGATTTGCTATATTATTATCGGAGATACATCCTGAAGTCCCTGCCCGCATACCCAGTAAGGTAGTAAGTTATAAATGCCAGTATGGAAATACTATCGGATTTCTGTCATTTCTTACTTACAGAAGCTAGAAAATAAAAAATTATTTTAATAAAGATACGAATTATTTTAATAATAATACGTCTTGCTGATTGTGTAATACAAAGTGAAACGGTATGCTGAAAAATGAGTTATGATGGTAGAGAATAAAGATCTTATCATTTACTTTTAGTCAGAGCCATTATGTAAGTTATCTGGTCGACATCCTACGTCTCGAGACGTAGGACTCGAGATTCTCTTCGAAAGTGCTCTTGCTGAGAACGTTACAAATGCGAATAAATACTTGTATGCCGCGTTCTATTACCGACACATAGGAAGTGTAACCGCTCTTGTGAATTGTTAGAGAACTGCATAAGTTGTGGTGCATTTTCTGTCCTATTCACTACTCTCTAAGACTGATTGATACTTTCAGTGGTTTTATGTTGGTGGTTTCCAGAATAATTGTTAGTTGTTGAAAAAATAATTAAAATGACGTTAACGTGCCAAGTTATACATGTACATATTTTCCATTCTGAATGGAAACTCGTCAATAGATAGTTCTTACTACTCTTTTTATGACGTAAGGACATTGTTAGGTTCATGTTCGCCACTGTCATTCAATCTTCTATGCCATTGTAAATGAGAAAATCAATGAATTTTCACTCTAAGATTGACAACGTTTATTAAAAAATAGCTAAAAAGCTATTGGAAAATTTCACCATTGAACGACGACGTGAACTCTGTGTCCAAATTTTAGGATTTACCATGATACCGTCGAATGAAGAGAATTTCAAAAAAACTAATTTTGTAATGTAAACATTCGATACAATACTGGAAAAAAACTTTCCACGCCTCCCTTTTTGCATCTTTTACATTCTTTGCGCTAGTTTTTCGGGAGCAACTGATGCTTTCATAGTTATATTAATTCTGACTGATTTCTGCACAGAAATATTTGAAGCTGCCTACGTTTTCTTGATAGCGTGACGTTTACTCGGGTACGTAAATACTCTTCGTGTATTTGTCGCCCGATCCACTTATTATATTTGATTATTATACAGACATTTTTGAATAATTTGACACACAGCCCAAGTCCCAAAATGTATCTGGCATTTGTTCCGACTTTCAAAATGCTCAGAAATATTGAAATTCAACAATCGAAACATGATGCTTCTTATTTACTCTGCAGCCAGTTGCGGAGTGAAGTTGCGGAAAAACCAGCCGTAACTTGGTCAACACTGCGCTAGCAGCTGTAAACTACCTTGCCACCGCTTACCTTGACTTCTCCAGATGTCGACCAGATGGCAACATTTGTTCGTGAACTGTCTTATCGAATTAAAATCGATGTTTTTGAACACGTATAAATACTATAGTTAGTTCCATTCGCGTACAAATATTATAGTTAGTTCGTTGTAATGTTCGGTCTAAAAATGACAAGCAGGCACCTGTATATATGTCCATGCAAAATAACTGTGAACGTGGCAACAGTATTTTGAGGATTATAAATTTGTATATGTAAGATTCAAGTACACTGAAGTTCAAAGGCCAAATGCTAACGATGACCATATTAACATTACGATTTTATTATAACGCAGTCTGTCTCCATCTTATAACGCACTTATTAAAACGCACCAGTATCTCCGCGCTAGCTTTAACTTACACATTCTCGTAGCTCGGTGCATCTGGAGAATGTTAATGCAATTGTACAGTAAATAAGATGGCAGGAAGAGTCGAGTAAAAAGACACTGATTCAAGACGTTTCGGTCGGTACTCTTCATCAGCTAATGGGAAGAAAACTGAAAAATCTGGAGTTTAGAGATAGACCGAATAAAAAATTCATTGTTTTACACCACAAAAAAAAATTGAAATGTAAAAACAAGACGAATCAATGCTAGAAATTGTCATGATTTAAGAACAGTTAAATCATGACAATTTTTAATTTTCTCCATATTTTAACGTTTTAGTTTTCATCTGATGATGGGCACAGATTTGGAAACGTTTTGAACAGAATGTCTTTTTATTAGACTCTTCTTGCTCTCTCTTATTTCTAATAAAATTGCACGTGCAACGCATCCCAACTATTCCACTAAAATATTACGCAACAGAGGCCTGAAATCCCATGGTACTTTGATATAGACGTAAGTTTGTAGCACAGCGCTTGCGCATGACGGACGACAGTAAATGAGTGATAATTAAATGAGATAAAATCTGATTGCAAGACGGCTTGACTGAATTTATGACAGTCATATGTTTACACTTTCTGCCCCTGGTGTACCTCTGAACGATGATTTTCTGTGATGTACGAGTCCTAGCATAGGAACAAACTTATAAATGTTGACACTGGCCCCAAACTGCCTACACTGAAACACAAACTTGAGCCTAAAATAGAGTTCTGCAGAAAGGCAAAAGGAAAGAAAATTTGTTTATTTCAAAATCAGTCACGCACAGAGCATGTTACACCTTGTTTTCAATGAGTAAAATTACAGTCGCAAAATTAAAATGTAGAAATCGCGGTGAAACTTCGCCTTGTGAACTGATATAAGCAGTAAATGGAGAAAAATTATCACTCTCGTACAATTTGTACCCAAACCGTAATTGACGCATTAGATTTTATTGAGAATCGACGATATAGCACTGCACAATTAGATCTCCGTAACGAACGGCGTTTCCAGCTCACTGCACAGATTTCATGTTCATGCTGTAGGTCTTCAACCACTGGTGGCAAAGATTTTAACAAGATATGAATGTGTACATCACAGGTTTCATAAAATTTTGTAACTTTTCAGGGGCGAACAATTTCTTCTGCTATGAGAAATTAGATTTTTTCATTTCATTTTCCTTTACGTTCTTACGTTCTTATATCTGTCCTTTTATTTTCACTTTATTCAAAACAAAAACTCTAAAAGGCTCTCGTAACTCGACGATGAACTCATTGATCAATAATTTTTTTGTATGCCAATTTATATTATCTTTCGATCTAATAGGAAATAATGAAAAATAAATTGAAAATTAATTAAACTCAGATTGCTTCGTGCCTCCTATGGGATTTATCAATTAGCTGTCTAAAATTTTCTTCGACAAATACTTCAATTACTTAACAATAATAATTTCCTCTTTCATGAATGGATCCAACAATTTCCTTCCCTTGAGAACCAGTTCTTATGAGAGACGCCATTGTGACTACGTTAGACCCTCATAAGTGAAGAAATTCCTGGGCCCTCCATCTCCTATCGACTCATTCGTTGTAAGACTTTGGGCGTCCCGGTACAGAAGTGTAGCCATGTGTCCGCCTATGAATTTAGGAACCTGAGAGTTCGAGATACAATTATGTGTGTGTGTCTTCAAGGTAACATTTTTCTTAGTAGTTCAAGCACGCCAAATTTATGTAGTTTTAAAATCAGGCTAACTGATATGCTTATTTTAATTGGCACTAGCAAATAATTGCAAGTACTTGCCATCGTCAGTTTGCCAATTTGTGAAATGTGTAGCTAGGTTAGAGTCGAAATTTTAAGCCTTCAACACCAAGTTCTGGTGGTGGCCTGCCTACCAGGCCTAGTCAGATCTCACCCAATTCTTACAACCAGAGATAGTGGCATTGTTAATTTTCGCACCTTTCATTTATTTCAATCAAATTAGAGAACATGTATGAATTCTTCCTTTGATGAACTTGGAGAAGTAAGCGAGGTGCTGCTTCCCATGCTCAACATTTTATTGTACTCTGAAATTATCCTTTTCCCCAGGGCCTTAAGATGTAGAGTGAAAGTACCTCATCGAAATCAAAGAGAAAAGCGTAAAAACAAGCCAGAATTAATTCCTCGTGGTAATATATTCGAAGCAGCTAGTGTCCCTCCACATTCCCATGCTCTGCTGCTGCGACAAAAGGACTGCTCACGTGGCAGTGGCCCTCTTCTCGTTTGTGAGTATTGATCGAAGTGAGCATGAACAAAACCTTACGACACCCATTGAATTTCACGCCAAAAACACCATAAAAAACGAATGAGGCAGCAAATTGTTTACTGTAACCTCTTCGTTTAAATGGCGAGTTATAATTTCTAATAAGTTGTGGTTATTGATTTTATCGGCGGTTCTCGCTGACTCATTATAGCGCGTATTTCTAGTTCTAATGTGAGGTATTTCTTCTTTGTAAAATTACTGCGTGGACTGAGCTTTCATGCTCCGATACGTAGACGAATTTTTCATTCGTCTGTAATAAAGAAAAATATTGCAGCTGTCCAAAAGTAGTGTTCTAGCTTAGAGAATTGGGAGGGAACAGCGCCTTTGAGTTCCAGGGGCGAACTTGACGATAGCATTCATGAAAGCCACTTTTTAGTCAGTTTTTCCCCGTGGCCTACAAGAATCATTATTGCAATGATTTTAGCATCTGCGACAGCACTTAAAGTTTTAGCCGTAGCATTGAGGTGAAGGCTTAATATGGTATCTTTGATACCGGTTGCAGAAAGTAGCCTAGATTTTTGGTGGAGTCCATCGTGTGTTAAAAATGTCCAGCCTTTAGATTATAACTCGTTCCTCAGTTTACTGTAGAGAATGTAGTTTGTTTTGATCGTTTTAATTATTTTCTGACATCTGTGAACTTTGTACAAGACGAGCAAAGCATCGAAATAAATGCAAGAAAGAAGTTTATCATTCAATGCGCTTGTGGCTGCCCCTTAGATTGTTTTTACATCGTTGTAAAAAGATGTGATCTACCTTGCAAGATTAAGTTTTGAAGATGTTCGTGAGCAGTTTGATACTAGAGGAAAAATTCATGGGAAAAGTGCTATCGCCATCTTATGAGCGAACAATAATTGATCATTAAATTTTGCTGGAATTTTTCAATATTTTAAGAATTAAATGAGTGTAACTTGTAGAGGATCCCCATGTTTATTCGACAGTCATTAGCGGCACAAGACTTTCTGATACTTGTGAGGCTGGCATTCTTCCAATGAAAAATTACGTTCTTACATACGTAAAACGGCAATAAATAGTAATAATTTTTGGTCATTATTTAGCATTCATTTAATTGTAGTGTAGGTTGTGAAATTTACAGTTTTTCCTCGTTTGCTGTAAGACTCGTATCTAAATATCAAATTTAATTCAGTTTCAAGCATGTGAAGGCTCCAGAAGACATAAAAATATACTCGTTAGGTCCCAGAATATCCCGTTACGCTCTTCCTAATGGCCAATTGTCCCTCACTTTCGCTGGGCTTCGAACCTGTCAACACTTCGAATCGTAGATGTTGATTTATTTAATGTCAAGTCAACAAACCAATTTCAATTAACCTCAACTGAAATAGAAATTTTAGCAACATATTTCTGCAAACGTGACGTGCATTGACCTATTTCTTTTTTGCAGCTTGTCTTCATATTTCAAATTCTACGCGGAGTGGAAGTCCTGCTCGCCGTGGACTGGGGGCTCAGAGGTAACCGAGTGTCTTGAGGGGAACAATGGCTACATTGACACATTTTTCCTTACTTTCTGAAGATACGAGCATCTCTTCATTTGGAAGGTGCAAAATAGATTCTAAGTCTGATGATAAATTAGATTTCAATTTTTCGTTCTCATTGCGGTAAGAAGAATTTTCTGTCCGTGAGTTCTCATGAGTCTGTGCTGACAGGACCATATGGCGCCCCCATCGCCCTCCTGGTGCTGGGCAGCATCGGGATTTGCGTCACTATTCTGGACGGCTGCGGTATTTTGCAGGTATTTTGCAGGTGTTTTGGAGGTATTTTGCATGTATTTCGCAGGTATTTTGCAGGTATTTTGATGGCATTTTGCAGGTATTTTGCAGGTATTTTGATGGTATTTTGCAGGTATTTTGCAGGCATTTTGCAGGTATTTTGATGGTATTTTGCAGGTATTTTGATGGCATTTTGATGGTATTTTGCAGGTATTTTGCAGGTATTTTGATGGTATTTTGCAGGTATTTTGCAGGCATTTTGCAGGTATTTTGATGGTATTTTGCAGGTATTTTGATGGTATTTTGATGGTATTTTGCAGGTATTTTGCAGGTATCGCTGGCAGTTGAGGTGATGGCTCCATTGATATCGCTTAACTAGCAGACGCTCCCCGCCATAATGGCGGGACAAATGATGTTAATTTCGTGCGATGCCCTCTTATTTACGTTAACTCTGATACGAAACAATGTTATTTTCAGTGTCACTGATACAGACTGCCTTCTCTGACAGTTTCGTTTATTAGGAATACAAACTCAGGAATTTTCTCTATCTAAATCCTTAAGAACGTCACAGAGAGACGGACGGATGGATCAGTTGACCAAGCAGCCCTGTGATTCTGCATATGTTGTTGCAATTTGTCAAAACATCTGAAAGTGTTTCGTACTGGAATGCAACAGCTTACAGAATACGGAAATAACTGATTTCAAAAAATAATTTACTTCAAAAATTTCCGTAAATGAAGTCAAACTTTGTCAAAAATGTGAAGGAGATTAAAATAACTGGTTCACTCGAGTTATTTTGACACAATTGAAATAAAATGAAATAGCTTCACTCATAAGTACTTTAATGAAGACAAGAAATTTGCTCGTATCCTCACACCCCATCAATATTATACCTACTTAAAGGGTAAAAGAGGTGAAATTACACAAAAATTTATACCTACTTAAAGGGTAAAAGATGTGAAATTGCACAAAATTTGGTCCAGGACCAAAGTATTTTATTTCATTCTTCGTATATTTCGTTTTCTTCTCATGCACCCAGGTTGGGACAGCCTGCTCCAGGAGGTGGGCCCAACGAACATTCATTCTCACTGTTTTTACAACACAATCGCTCCTGGAGGAAACATAAAAATGTATCATTTCCCCCGTGAGAATTCTGACAGTGATAATCCTCAGTAATGTATGTATTCTAGGGTTACCATTGCGCGGTAACCCGAAGTATTCGGTGCAAAATCAGCAACTCTAGTAGCAGGAAACTGTTCTGGGTGTAGCTTAATATTGTATTTGAACATCAGAGATCTTCATGCCTTCATTAGAAGTTCTAATACAAATTATCTGCCGCAGGAACGAGCCAGCTTGATGATGCCGTTCTTGGTGTACATGATCATGCAGACGATAGCGGTGGGTCTCGCCGCCCTTCTGTACATCCTCTTTATGGACAAAAAGTTCAACGACTACAGGACAAATTCCTCGTCCTTCATCGTGGGTTGCTTCCTAGCCGTCGGTCTCAACGTCTACTTCTGCATCGTCATCTCTTCGCACATTAAAGATGTCAGGGTAAAATTTTAGGTTGAAAATGCGTCATTGAAATTACTTGGTTTATTTCAGCGTGAACTGACTTTAACTTTGAGAAGTCTACAGCTAATCAAAAGGTTTTTACTCTGTTGAACTTTATAAGCTAAATGTTTTGTGATGTCACACAGTTAGCATCGCTTATGATTCTATAATGCATATGCCGATGAGTACTTATTTGACCATGTTGTTTTAGAATCCGATATTTATTCTCAAGATACCTGAGGTACGCCTACCATATACAGTGCAGCAACGAATTATTGTGATAGCATCGACGACACTCGTAAAGATTTCTTTGCCGATGATATACATATGTATTCACTGGTCCGAGCGTATGCGGAACAGTGCCGGTACCCAGCTGCATCCAATGTTGGATTTTTTTATTGGGTCAGAAAAATTCAATCCATGTTCCAAGATATTCCATATCCTGGGTAAAATTAAATATACTTATTATATTCACTAAATTTCACTTATCTTCCGTACCCGCAGGTAAAAACTAAGCCAGCTCCTCAAGTGGTCAGAAAATCGACCGGCACGAAGAGGCCAAACTCGAGGGGCGAGCCCACCGGTAATGCAGTATAGCCGCTGCTTCTGGAGCGGCCATACTGCAAGGGATGTCGTCAGCTGGCGGTTGCCACCTTCGATCCTGGGAATATTCGCTCTCACTTCTCAACACTACTCAATGTTTTCTTCCGATTTACATAACGCGTACCTAACCGAGTGCTCTTGATGCCTCTCAGAGCCTCGAATTGAGACCTCCCATAAGTCCTGTGTCACAATTGAGTTTCATCTTACGTTTATGGCAGTATTCGTATAAGTGTTTATGGCAGTATTTGTTTATGAGTTTATGGCAGTATACTACAATTGAGTTTCATATTGCGTTTACAGCAGTATTTGTTTATGTGCTTATAGCAGTATACTATAATTAAGTTTCATCTTGCGTTTATGGCAGTATTTGTTTATGTGTTTGTGGCAGTATACTACAATTGACTTTCATCCTGCGTTTATGGCTGTATTTGTTTGTGTGTTTACGGCAGTATACTACAATTGAGCTTTCATCTTGCGTTTATGGCAGTAATGGGGCACGGCGTTCCAAAGTCCTTAATTTCAACTTGCCTGCTACGTATATTTGAAGAGAACACTCCATCTTTATCGAGTCTCTTTTCTGAGAATGAAATAACATAAAAATGAAATCTCATTGAACTGTACTACGAGAGGTTTAGTGTAAAATTTATACAATATCATCGAATTGCAAAGCCCTAAAGTACTCCATCATTATGTCCCTCAAGGTTTCGAACGAAGTAGAAATATCAGTGAATCGGGTAGAAATAAAAATATTATCCATATTTTTCTATTACAGTTGTCCCTTAACACTTTGACTACGATTCTCCATGCAGATAAAATTACATGGTGACAAATTTCTCAGCTATGAATTTAAAATTAAAGGATTTTGGTTTCACAAATTTGGTTACCCTATTGATTTTCTTTCTAATCACAACTAGCTTATTCGATTGATGAACACAAATTTGACGAAAACTCGAAAATTAGTATTTGTATATGATAATGCATTGGTTACATTACGTTAGGTTAGACGATCGCGTGTACCATATATGACCCACTCCAGAGGCAAAGTGTTAAATTATGTATTACAAAACCTAAGCATAATATTCAATTAGGTGAACTTTCACAGTTTGTCAAAAGAATTTCTCCTTATTCAAGTAAACTAATCATAATTTTCATGAATACGGCATTAACGGTCAGTTAAGTTAGTTGCTTTTTCTTTTCTCTGACCTGTTTTCTCTTCCATAAGAGATAACATTCTCTCTTCCATCCGCTGTCGATTTTCTTCGTCTCTGTTGCATTCTGTTTTGGTGTTGAATGTAGAGTCTCTCTTCAGCTTTCAGACGCTCCCGTCTACGTCTCCGTCTTCCTCAATTTGCTGCCCCTCTTGCATGTCTCGTATTTCATGTTGCTTTAGCCAATTCTATTCCAATGTATTAGACATGAATTATTCAGGAGTATCTATTTCGGAAGCTTTCATTTGAATATAAGAAAAATTGTTGCTGATGAGATGTATAGTCGTACCCTAGATAAGGCGTTGAACTAAAATTTATTGCTCATTTTATGTATTGTGAATTTTTCCGGTCGACTAATTGTCTCGTCTCCGTGCGTGTGACGCACGGAGACAGGAAACAATGGACGTACCGGCGTATTGATCAATTCTCATTTATTACGAAAGAATGTAATGCAACAAATGGAATCAATAAAATTTGATTCGATTCACGGAAATGGTTTTTAATCTTCTATGAGACCTTTATCTGCGGCTTACAACTTTAAATTTACCTGCTTTTTAAAAATCTTTTGCTCCGTATGAAAAAAATTCTTCTGAAGCTCTAACTTAAGTTCATCTTTGGAACCCATTATTTTAATATGAACAAATTATTTAAATTTGAAAAAGTTGTAATCCGTATGCGACACGTCCCAAGAAAAAGAAGACGAGGTATTAGTTCTCAAGTGAAATCAAGAACTAGTTCTCAAGTGAAATCGAGCTATTCGGGACGTGAAATGTGTTGTTCAAGGTCGTTTCGCATGAAGGCAATGCGGTTGTGATCTGCTGTAGCGGGACGCTCTGCGTGCACTTTCCAAGTGACGTTTTAACTGAGAAGCGCATTCAGAAGCCCTCCACTTCGATAGGTTCCAACGAACAAACAAGAAACAAAGTAAGAAAAATCGTTTACTTCGAAATCAGCCACATAGGAAGCGGGTAATTATCGGTTTTTCAACCAGTAAGGTTACATCCTTATAACTAGTCTCGGTGAAACTTGTAATTGGGATCAGTATGACTGTAACCTTAAAATTACGTGTGGAAGTTGCAATGAAACTTCAGATTGTGATACATAATTCGTTCCTAAGCACGAAAAGTTAAGTATTAGCCCAAAATGTCGTACGATCTTTGTGCATACCTCTTAATATAATAAAACAGTACAAAGATGGCCTATTGCAACAAATATTCTTTTATACATAAGATAGACGCAAAATAACAAAATGTCAAGCTTATTTTGAATTCAACAGAATGAAACTAAGAGTTTTTGCTGTTTTAAAATGAGCAAATCACGTTGAGACTACAGACTTTGGCTTTTGATATGGTAGTTGACCGATCACTGCGATGTGACAATAGTAGTTAAAAAATTAGTTATTCTACAAATACGTGGAATATTTCATTGAACCGTTGAACCGCTCTATTTCCTTATTTATTTCTGGCGCTCAGTAAAGATTGCATGCAAATTTGAAGGTAAACTATACGAGTTTTTATTTATGATCTCAGTATGATAATTACAGCATAAAAAGTGTTTTCTTTTGTTCCAACATGTGCAGTGCGTATACGCTAGCTCATTATCATTCCGTGCGACCATTAATGAGAGTGTGAAACGTATAATATTTCAGGAGACCACATGCGTTTGGTCGCAGTCGGGCTTTTCACATGACTGAAAATGAAATTCTGAAGGGGGCCGACAAGCCTTGTACGTCCGGTCGCCAAGTCCTCAATTTAAAGAAGAGGACTCGGGGGGCACAAGCTCGCCATCCCCGTAGCTAAAAGGGGACGCGGGTGTGTAAAGCTAGAGCAATGCTTTGTTTGGTCCCACTGAGTGAGGTGTAAGGTGTCCCATTGTGCCCTGTGAGGAGGAGGCATTGTGTGAGATGTGAGGTTCTCCCATTGTGCCCTGTGAGGAGGAGGCATTGTGAGGTGTCTCGCCCTAGCTGCACGTGGTCTCTAGTTGTCTTCATTTCGATTCTCGTGTTCTGTATTCTTGGTGTAACTTGAAAATTCATTCGACTACAATAGTTAATAAAAATTTTATTTGTAAGGAAATTACATAGACAGAAATTTTAAAACGTCAAATTTATAAGACCTACTTTGATTATACCACCTCTGTAGCGAATAACATTAATGTAAGCTTATAGAAGAAGGCATGCATATATGATCTCTCAGGGCATAATGGGTGAGTTGTATCTCCTATGATCGCTTTGTAAAAAGACTCTCACACAATCAGTCACTGTCTGAAGACGGTGTCGGCAGACACCCAAATATGAGTATCGAATGCTAACTTTGCTTTCTATTCTGGAGTCAAGTTAGAAATCAAAAGACTACACAGTCCCTTGACTCCCACCTGACTCTAGAATAGGGAGCAAAGTTAACATTCGATGCCTAAATCTAGGTGTCTTACCACGCTGTCTTCAGACATTGACTGATAGCGTGAAGGGCCAGTAAGGTCTGATCAAAAGGAGTGCACCAAATTTTCAGTGAGAGCTCGATGTATCAAGCTGATGTAATTAATATAGCGGGTAAGTTGTATTGTAAATATTATGAGTTTGAGAATTGCAAAGAAAAAAGAGTTTGGAAATTTTAGAAATCGCTTTCGATCTTACACGCGAACTGACTACAAGTAAGTCAAATGATGCGCCATAAAATGAAAGTTCTGTCAATGTGAAATGAGATATGAGGTCACCAGCCCTCGAGTTATTTGATCAATAAATTTCATGTTCCTATGAACAGCTGATAATATCTTGAAACTCTATCGTGTTCTTCAATGATTTCCTAAACAATATACCTTCCAATACCTTGCAAAAGATCGTTAATTGAAACGTATATTGCATTGAGATTGAATTTGCATCTTCTGCGCACTGCCAGATCGAAATATTTATTTCTGGAAGTGAACTTTTTCAACAGTCCTTTTTCCATCGGAGCTGAAATACTCTATTGCATAGACAGTGAATTTTGCTCCGCGAAACTTCACTGCAAAATTAAGCATTTCTTTTAATTAGAAATAATTTTTTTGCGAACAGCAAATTAAGATTCAGGCGTGGAGTTAGATGTTTATTTAAACGAGGAAGAGAAAAATCTTGCGAATAATTGTGGTGTTAGAATGGGTAGAACCTAGAATTAAAAACGCTCATCTACGGTGTGGAACGAAAATAATAAAAGTAGTGGGACACTTATCCACTATCTTTACTTTTTTTTGCTCAGCCAAGTAGGTACTTCACGATCGGGCATTAGTGCCCGAATTCTAATATTGCGAGAATGATCGATGCTCATCTTCGGAAAAGGGGCGCCATACTTCGCCATTGGAGAGTACCACTCTGAGCTGAGCAGTTACGTAGTCCCTGGAGGAACTTTTGGTCCTTGATTGCTAGAGTTCCGCTACTTTGCAGAGCATTGAAACTTATTATTTTGCTAGTATTGATGCGCCTAAAATATGGATTTAAAGCTGAGTATGAAATCCTGAATCAAAGGACTCCCTCCGTCAGCAGCCCAACATTTCTTTACTTACAAGCCTGCGCACCAAGCGCAAAATAAGATGTCCATGAAAATGAACTCCCACTTACAATGGTCGTTTTCACTTGAAATATATGTCAGTCCCAAATTCAGAAAGCCTTCAAAGTTCGTTAATTTACGTTTGAGTTCTGCTGCCAGCGGCTGCTCGCGCGTCACCAAGGGCATGTGTGAGTGTCGCTGGTCAACACTGTGTGTGATGTAAACTTTGGCTTCTGCCCCCTTCTGTTCTTCTCCACGCTGCCGCTCCGATGTTGCCAAATGCTTCCGGCTTGTTTGCATCAATTTTAGAATGGCTCGTGCGGGTTTCCGGTGCATCCTCAGTAATGTGTTCCGATGTAAAAAAGTATGAATAGAGTTAATTTTTTAAATTATTCTACATCGGTTCGTAAGAATTATCAGAATTGGCTATGAAAATCTGTAAAATATTCAATTGTATTGAATGAAAAGCAATAAAAGATACTTGACTTATCCAAGCCCCAGAATTCATAAATTTGTATCAGTTAATGATGGGAGTCTCAAAAATATAGATAATTGACCGAAAAAATACTCTTTTATTGAGTATTACATACGCTTTTATTTATACTGAAAGACCAATAATTCTTAATGACGGAGAACCTTCAATGAACTTTGAAGAAAAAATATCGTCAAGTATTACTGCAGTAGAAAATATCGCAGAAACGTAAAACAATGTAGAGTAGAGCACCACCGCGCAGCACCAACCTCGCATTGCCGGCATCATAAGTGAGCTGGTCGTATTAGGGCGTGTCCAAAAATTTCAGATAAAAAGTTTTTTGATGTCGTCGCACCCATTAGTTCGCATCAACAATTGTGTGTTGAAAATATTGAAAATTAGTTGGAATTTTTGCGAGCGGGAAGAAACGAATTCGCTGTACTGAAAAGCATACGATCAATGTAATTTTTTATGCTCCAAATTATCTTCAATGAAATGTTGACTTCTTTAATTTAACATACTAGACTGGCATTTTTGACAGCACTTTCTCAACTAACCTAAAAAATTCTGACACTACAATCTACCAGTTAAACGACTTCGATCGTTCCATCGCACGCGGTGCTTAGAGCGACTAACACCGAGCTCTCTATGAGCTGTGTGCTATCGTATCTTGAATATCTTCTTGAATATCTTGAAAGTGTTTGGGCCCCTATGCCCTGGCCACACTGGGGTGCCACCGGT
>VOMN01085503.1:0-118112 GCA_014899125.1 Orchestia grillus
AGCCTGTCTACATATATAGAATGAAAGCCTACACCTACTCTATACAATTGCCTCAAAGTTTTTTTATCTTTCTTGCGCTTGCTTGCCTCAGGCTTCTCAGTCACTATTCTCCAGAATTCTGTGTTAGGTTATTGTCTGGTCTCTGTGCACACAAATGTCGCACAGTAATATTTTCTTCACGAATACATATTTCAATTGAATTTGCTGAGGGACAAATAACGTCGTCGTGCATAAAAACTAATGTCTGATTTTTCAATTTCTCAGACTAAGTAATACTTTAATCTTTACCTATTCCTGAAACACACTTTTACATGCATTAACTTTTCAAAATATAATAAAATATATTTTATCATTAAGAAAATATTTATTCATTCTACATCTAGGTGGGGGGCTACACAAATGACGCGAAAAACTGTATTTGAAATAAAAATTGTCATAAATGCCGAGTCAATCTTATTTGTACACTAGTTTAGCCCATATTTTTTAAACAGCAGATTTTCTTTCA
Organism: Orchestia grillus; assembly: GCA_014899125.1. Lineage (NCBI taxonomy): Eukaryota > Metazoa > Arthropoda > Malacostraca > Amphipoda > Talitridae > Orchestia > Orchestia grillus. Next base: position 506 of record VOMN01085503.1, read on the forward strand.
TCTCTTCCCAAGCCGATGCCAAAAAATTTTCATCTCTAAGCTCAAACAAAAGATCCTCGGAACATCCACCATAAAATTCTCACATCCACCTTAGCACACAAACAACCTCAGCCTGAGTGTTGAGGCACTTTTCGTGAGGAGTCAAAGACGTAACTTCGATCGTTTATGAGACGAGTACTCTACGTTATCTGACCTGTGAGTAGCTTACGTTATCTGACCTGTGAGACACCTGTGAGACGAGTACTCTACGTTATCTGACTTGTGAGTCGGCTACGGTATCTGACCTGTGAGACAACACTTGTGAGACGAGTACTCTACGTTATCTGACCTGTGAGTAGCCTACGTTATCTGACCTGTGAGACAACACCTGTGAGACGAGTACTCTACGTTATCTGCTACAACGCACTCAGGCCAGGCACCGGCAGGCTGGACGCGGTTCGCCACCACAAGGACGATGTTTATAGAACGGAGGTATAATTCGTCCGAAAGGAACGGGACGGAGACCAAGAGGGGGCTCGCTGGCTACACATTTCGATCCGAAACGCACAGTTTGCCGTGTTCAAGGCAGTTATTTATTGATAGCATCACTCTAATCTTGTTTGTTTGACTTTATGAATAGTCTGTGAATTATCTTAATTTTAGCATGGTTGCTGAATAGAGAATTTGTACGATTCATTAGATTGATAACTCGTAATAATAATGTCTAATGATGCTTGAAGGGTATGAATAAAAACTCAAAGGAATGTATTTCTTTAAATCTCTAAAAAATAAAATTTTGATTCTGGTGAAATAATTTATTCGCGAGCTATTCATAAATTCAGTTTTTTAAGACTTCCCCATTGATTACCAGATATATATCCCTCCAAGTGGATTCCAAAACTTTAGAACCTATACATAAAAATTTCAAATTATATTTGACTACGAATACATATCGCAAAATTTGTCGTGGTAGCCTAACATATGTTAAATTTTCACCTAACCCAGAAGTTGTCTCTCTCATGAGTAAATAATGCTTAAGACTTTGCTCCATGAGAGCTTTAACGGCATCAGCAAACCGAAATTGCATTCTCTGGAGGGCAGGTGCAAAAAGATTTTGAAATAGCGAAAAAACTTCCCACGCTTAAATTCTAAGATACATTCGACGCATGAAACTACAATAGTCTCTGAGCTACCTTCGCTTCGCGTTAATCTACTCTTAGCCAGCATAATTAGGCAGCTCAAAAACGTAAGTAGAAGCTCGAGAAGAGAGCGGCCAGCCCGGACTGGGCAGCGTCAGGTGCAGGCGTGGGGCGGAATAATGGCTTTGTGCTGCGTTGGGAAGCGAGCAATCAGAGATGTAATTAAGCTGTGTTTGGCTGACAGGTTTTTACTCAGAGTTTTTTGTGGAGCTCAAAGGAAACATTCTAGAAGCAAGGTCGCTTTAAGTTTCAATTGAACGACTGCTCTTGTTCGTTACGTCGGTGCCACCGCCCCCTCGGGTAGAAGTATATATAGGAGCTGAGGTGTGGCTTGCAGCGGCCAACATTGTTGCATTTCGCTTCTCAATCATGATCACGCGTGATTTTAGCTTATTTTTATAACAGTTTTGTTTTATGAGATACCTTTATTATTGCGTTAACTAAAACCGGTTTTTACTGTTCTGTTGGTNAGTTCGAAAGTATTCAAATCGTGCGTTAGCTTGGTAACATAGATTCAATTAGATTTTGTTTAGAAATTTTATTGTCATTCAGTTCACTTGGTTAGTTTGCATACACGAGGTTAACATATGAATAGAAAAACTAACAATAGGGTTAAAAATTTCACTTGTATGGAACATGATATTTTTTTATAAATTATACCTCTGGAATTGTTGTTTTGTCTATCCCTAAAAAAGTCTTTTTCATTGCTGCATTTTTAATTGAGAGATGTTCAGTGAATGTCGTAATAGTTAGCAACAAAAGCTGCGCCTTCCTGGAATGAGCTTACAGGAATAACCATTTTTAGAGACAGAAAGCACGAGTAAAATGATTTTGGGTTGGAGTATTTAGGAAATTGTTCTCCATACGGGTGTGAATTTTAAGATAAGTTCATTTCTCTCATTCAATACGCATTTGTTTGAGATTTCTTAACTAAACATTATTTTGTGTTTACTTTTTTCCCATGATTTCACTGTGAAGACCAGATCCTCATAAAAAACATTTTAGGTCATATTTCGACCGTGACATTAAACTTGCTTTTTATTCCTAAGTTTACCATAGTTAGGTAAGGTTAGATTAGACCATAGGTTCAGCCTTATTCTCAATTTCAATTCAACACAATTTAGCAGTGATTATTTAACCGCAGAAAACTCGAGTTGGCATAAGTCCGTACTTGTGATCATGCTTTTCATAACAACCCACGAAATTGAGCAGGTGCAAAGTGCTCTCGGGACATTGGATACATTTTTCTCAATGCAACGAACTTAAACTGAGTTTGGGCTTTACCTGTCGGTGTGATATTAACTGAATGAAATGACTCGAAAATTTTCCTGACTCTCCAAGCCAATGCTAAAACGTTGGCTACAATGATTTTCGATCATGGATCAGATTGAGTCATAAGTAACTTTAATTTAAACGAGGCCCTCTGTTACGACTCGTATCATGCTGCAGCGTTTAACATTATCGTGAAATATTCGGGTTAGCAAATGTGTTCACCGATCATTCTTGCATCAACAGTGGCTATGCTGTTCTGTGTTACAGCGAACATGGCGAGACATCGAGTGCCGTCTTGTTGTGCTTTGTGCAACTAATGGTGTCCATGTAGAATTCCATTAAATGAGGTATAAAAACTTTAATAAGCGCTGAATACAATAAAGCAAATCTGAATAAATATCTTTTCAATTGCATGTGTAATTTGTTTTTGGAATGGTCAAGAGACTTTATTGATATCCTGTTTTCCACACCATTATGTATATAGGTGCATAATGCACATTTGTACTCCGACGTCTTGCAGTGATATACAGAGTGGTACCTTTATAATAATGTAATAATATTGAAATTTTTTCATATTTGCCTTGTGTGATGAAACGTATCCAACTGGATCTTAGCACTTTCCTTAATAAATAATTCATCATTATTCAATAAATGATCAGTCCCAACTAAGCCTAAAAATTATTTCATAAGGGGCCCTTCCCATTTTTCCTGTAGTGAGCAAACAAGTATTCTAATAGCATCAATATCGCAAGTATTTACGCCAAAGACTTTGAGCTATACCCAATATCTTCGGATATTTATAATGCACGTTGTTGGCATGCTATCGCAATTTTCATTCATGCAGATTTTGTAACGAAATCCATATTTTTCTTCTTCTTATCAATATCGAAATTTTTGAACACTTTTTAAAAACAGAAAAAATATAAACTACGTGTGATCAGTTCCTTCGATGAAAATATTAAAAATACAAAAAATGTCTTCAGTTGATTATGAAATTAAATGTCAATACCAAATCCACATGTAGTAGAGTTGGCATACGTAAAACATATTATGTTTGCAGAACTCGGTTTTATTTAGATTGATGAAGTTGTCTCATAATTTTATCGTTCATAGGGCTACAAAAAGTTTGCCTGCTCTTTTCCTGAAGTTTCCTGATATGTGAAATTGAATGTAAGAATTTGGAAAATGGGTTTCGCGCATGACGTATCTAGAGGCGGAAGGCAACCGTGTTGCAACATCCTATTCAGTAGATTAACTCTTGCTGCTTCTGTAATCAATTTTAATCTATCGAGAATCAATGGAAATCCCTAAGAATATGAATAAAAATTAAATAATTCCAGTTGTCGAACACTGTACCCTCGTGGCACTTCCCTTTAGGACGTTTCCTGTCTGCTTTTTTTTCCGAATCAAGGAAGCAGCAGAGTGACGTTGCTTTTTTCAACGATGAACACTTTCAAGCTTCGACACATGCAAATAATTTCAAAAAATTGCTCATACAAAATGAAGAACTCATCAAATATCGTGATTTTAATTGAGGGCTCTCTCCTAGTCCCATGTATATTTAAATTCAGGATTATCAATTTTTTCTATAGAAAATACAAATTACCTGAAAAATCTTACCTCTCGCACATCCTGGCACCGTCCAACTCGCTGTAATACCTCGGGCATCAGCCAGTCAGAGTGCCTGCGAGCCCTCCCCTTCAATTTGCTAAGCGCCTAAGTTTGGTGTCACTGTACAGAAGAACGTTGAGCCCAGCCCCGCATGTCTTGCCTAAAACTCAGACCCGTCCAGCTGTCCTAAATTTTTGGGAGATTTTGCGCTGTGTGACGGCAGCATCTGGATTAGTATGCATAGGATTCTCGGGTGTGCAGTAGTGAGAGGAGGGCAGGACAGGCACAAGCCGATCTGGACAGTTTTGCTTACGCATTGCTTCGCTAGATGTTCTCGCAAGCGAATTGATTCTGGAATGAGGCAACACTTCTTTTGTTACCTTACTAGGATAAGGATATGAACCGAGAGAAGAAACTACGAAATATGGGCAGGTAAAGAAAAACATTATCTTGAGTTAATTTTTTTGTTTCTCTAAAGCTTTTGAGCAATACATTGGTCATCTGCATCATTGCATTCTCTTAGCAGGCACTAAATCATGGAATTACATTCCTCCGAACATACAACAAATTACCTCATTTTGATCAATTAAGACTAACTTGAGACCTACTTTCTCTCGCTGTATTGAAAGAATAAGAATATGCGTAAATCTGTGTACATAGACCTACGTGGATATTTAAAATATGTTGTGTGTATGTAGTCCTTTACCCGACTACTACCTCATACCATTCTTGTAACTTTAAAATACTTCTTTGGTTTTATAGGAGTATACATATGTACGTTCGTGAACGTCGACCTATGTGGATATATACTGAAACATGTGGATGTATGTAGTCTCTTACCTGAATTGCTAAATTCATGGCATGTTTTGGCCCTAATGTTTTATTTGAACCAACTCATTCAGTCCTTGTAACTTGCATACCTTAGTGTAACAGTGAGCTTTTTTGTTATTAATCATTGATGTACTGTAAATTGAATGCCATCATTTCTATATAGGTTGCCCTAGCAGCCTTGTAGCTTATTCGGGCCCATATGGGGTATATATCTTGATCCCGGCTCTTAGCCATTCCTCATTTGATCGTAAACCTGTATCTGATGTAAATTATATGTGGTAAATAAATGTTTTAACGTTTAAGTACAATCAGTGGCTCGTTAGAGTAAGTTAAACATTCGGGCCAAATACCGTAGACTTTGATGAATGAGCTTATGTAGGCTATGCGCACTACACATATGAATTATTGTGTTATGCTGCAACAATGAAAAGTGTTTCGTAATACATTTATGTCCAACATTTGGGGGGGGGGGGGTNGTTCTTTTAGAAGTACATGGCACACTTGCGAGGGTCAAAATGCACCAATTTATCTTCAGTGAACGAGCTTTCGTGTTTACCTGAGTTTCACATGCAGATATGAAAACTCTCACAAAGTTTTAGTGAGAGCAGTATTGATACTTTTTTGAAAAAAATGTGTTTTTCATAAACTAGTAAAATACTGGACAGCCCAAGGAAAACATTAGAGAAAGAAAATTAGCAAACGAGAAATTTATATTGACTATGCTTGATATCTGTTACAGTTACAGTCTCAATCTGATTTTATAATGATCGAAATTTCACCTAAATTGCGATGAAAATATGGGGAACAATTTGGATAACAGTTCCCATCAGTATAAGGTTACGCCGTTTGATAGAAAATTACAATATTGTTGGAAAAAATAATTATTAGTGAATGTAAACAAACGTAGAAATCTGAAGCAGCCGCAAGAACTACGAAAAACTGATGTCCCCATGAATTCATTCCTTGGGAAATGTAAATATTTGTCCTTCTACAACATTTATATACAGGCATGTCATGGCAAAATGAAAATTTAAATCAGAAATTTTTTAGCATGTCATAACGTTATGTCACCACTATTAAAACAATCTACACACAAAGGAACTTATTAATAATAAAAATATTAGCATTATCTTCAAAGCATAATAAGGTTTCATTGAGTATCATAACTGCTTCAACCCGACAAGCAGAAGATCTTCGAGTCTTTTACAAAATGTGCTCCTGGAACACGTGCTTCAATTCACGGATCACCTAATTGTTTTGCGTAGCTGTGACACATTTTCAATTTTATTTTTTAAATAACGCGCTCTATACTGGCAGTTTTGTTTCAATAACTGTTTTGAGACCACAGTCACCAAAGTTTCCAAATGACCCAATTTCATTTGTCAGAAGTAAAATTTCGTTGATTACTTGGTCTCACTGAGGAAGTGAAGACAACTGTAGAGTTAAGAAGAAAACGTCCCAACTAAGCTCAAGTTCAATTTAGGATTTTTTAGAGTGGCGTTGATTGGCTGTTTGTGCGAGCTAATGAGATGTCCAAACGTTTTATAGGAGAGACGATAGAGTCGTGTTATTGATAAGCTATTCAGCTGGAGCCTGATACCTGTTAGATGGCTGCCGTGCAGCTGAGTTACGTTTAGGGATCAAGAAGCAGATGCGATACGTTGCTGGTATGACGTTAATGGGACCACAATTGCCAACTAATAAACGTTCTGGTACACTTTATTTAAATCCTATACTTATGAGAATTAGCAGAAAGCATCCATTTCAGTTCTATTGAACTTTGGTGTCGAACTGGTGTTGACTTCAGTTTATTGATACAGTTTCTACTCGTAGTTTGTGGATTGGTTTCAAAGGAAGGTTGACGAATTATTTCTGTTAAAGCTATTCAAACGATTTGTAGAAGTATTGTAGCAAGAATTTTTAATGCTTTTAAAATAAACTGTAAGGTTAGGTTATAGTGTGCAGTGTGTGCGTGTGTACCTAGTGGGTGTGTGGGTAGTGGATGTGTGGGTAGTGTGAGTGTGCTTAGTGTGTGTGCGTAGTGTGTGTGTAGTGTGTGTGTGTGTAGTGTGTGTTTGCGTAGCCCTTGTTCTTCTCTTTTATTTTGAGTGAATTTTTTACTATTTGTCGTCTTATGGTCATAATGTTTTTGTTTTCCGTCATCTGGTGGCAAGGGGCGGGGAAAAAAATGGCCCATCAACAAAGAAATTAAGTCATATTTTCCATCACCTAAAGACGAGACCTCTATGGGAATTGGAATTTCAAGTGTGACGATCTATCACCTGAGTTTCTCTTATTTTCGAACACTGTAGCGATGACTTCATGAGGTGCCGATGATTTTCTGCCTTTCGTATATGAGTGAAATGAGTAACCGTGCACTCTCCTACAGCTGAGTGCAATAAGTTTCACTTAAAAACACATTGGACAAACTTTATGGCTCAGATATGCGCACTCAACATAATACTGTGTAAAAAATACCCAAAAAATTCTTCAGTATCTTGTTGGAATACATGTGAGTTTTTGTTACTCGTACTGCATTGTAAGCTCCGACTGGAGATACTGCAACACATTTTTTTCGTTTTGTTTATTGGAAATTTAGTTTTAGTTCTTGTATAAAAATTCGAAGTGTTACATAACTGACATGATTGAAGATTGAAATAACAATATTTTTTAGTAAAATATAAAATTATTTTGACAAATTCGTTTTCAAACTTTGACGGATATCCCTGGAATAATAATGCAGCGTAGAGTAAGCAAGTTACATTTGGTGACAGAATCTATTTCCGTAAGTCCTCAACGCGGCACCGTAGAGAAGACTAGCAACGTGAAGTCGTCTATATGCTCGGACAGACTGTGTTTACCATCCTTGAAAAATCACTCACTTGGGAATCTTTGCTCGCTTCCACTACATCTTGGCAATGCAGGCGAGATTAAACTCTGTTGACTCGTGTCCTCAAAGGGGAGTGGCAAGCAATCATCGTTACGGATTGGAGAACTCTCATATTCCTCCCGTGTCACCACACTGAAGACTGCCTCTAGGTTTGGCAAGGTAGGATACTTTTGTTTTGGTAATCAGTTCAATATGAAGGGTAAAATAAGCCAGCGCACAACGGCTCGTACCCTTAGGGTTTTTTACACGTCCATGGCAACAAAGAAAAACTCTTACTTTTTTCTTCTTCTAAGTCTTTGGAACGCTTTGTCTCCTACAATTAGGAAACTGCACGAAAAGTCCCCATCCATGGTGCACTAATTTGTCTTGCACAGGTGATCTGTATGGATGAAACACGTGCTAGTTATGCAAGCCTCCATCGTTGAGGAGCAGAAAAGAGTAAAAAGTTCAGTTTTAATTAAGCCATCGGAAGGTGTACGCATTTCCTGCCGGCTTTCCACTCAGTTGCTGTGAATTTTTTGAACTTGAGGATTATATAATATTTGATGTTTTCCTTTATCAACGGTTTGAATTCTGCAGTTCAGGTCTTAATGTAAAAATGTAGCGGAAAGAATTTGATTGCATTGTATTCTGGTATAGGATTATGGCATTTTCTGAAACTCTTACCTAATTCATAATAAATATCCTGTATTAGCATTTCATGAAAATTTGAATAGAATAGAGCGGATCAAAATTTACTTGTGTTATACCACTGATTTAAAACCCTCGACGCTTTCTTTGTTATATTTTGAATCTTGCTTTGGATGAACAGCAAGCAGTATATTTGTTGTCCGGAGGTGAGTTGGTTCTCAACATTTTATTCAAGAATATTTATTCGATATTTGTTTGAGCGATGTGTGTAGAAGCTGAGTATCCTACCCTCTGTATAATTTTTGGTTCATCAATTGTTTGCCTCTCGCGAGGATCACTTCTTCACGCCGACTAACTCGCGAAACTTTTCGGATGCTGGGCGACTGCGTGGTCTGGGCGAAGTTTTTTGTCAGGGCTGAAACCGCGGGAAGTTTGTTCGGTATTGATAGAGTTGGGAGAAGAGGAGGTTGGGGGTGTTGGGTGAAGAGGAGGTTGGGAAAATTAAGTAACGAGGAATTTTTGAGGACAGTGTTGTGTAGAGACGAGGCTAAAATTAGTGGACAGAAAGTAAGTAGGAGGTCTATGTTTAAATTTTATTGCAAAATGTCTCAGGAACCTGAAGAACTGAGGTGCATTCTAAGCTCCGCTCTTCACAAACGCTTTGTTTTCTCTCTACGAGGAAAAAGTAGTAACATAGACACTTGTATATAAATTCATTATATAATAGTGCACTAAAATTTGTGCGATTAACATACGTAACAATATCTACTTGAAATTCATTACGTAACCTTCAAATCTAAAGATTATCTAAAAGCAAGTCTGGCCGAGAGGTTAAAGCGGTTTTGCGTCGCCGCTAATTGATTTCAAAATTTTCTGCTGAGGAATTACCTCGAATCAGTTTGAAAAGCATAGCACTCCATTGTTCCTGCATGCCATATGAACGCTTATGTTGACCTAATTCCAATTCATCGGTTGCAATTAAAGGTAGGGACTTGAAGCTCAGGAGCGGTAGCCCGTCTGGAATGAGGTGTAGTAAGTACCAGCCATAAAAGCTCTGGTCTCAATAAAAAGAAATTTCCGTTACTGTAGTCTGGAAATTGTGATGCGATCATGAGCTCTACTGTAACGGACATCATCAACCGAGTTCTGGCTCGTGGGATTTGAGGTTATAACGTTTTCTTGTCGACGCCTAACGTCTTCGTCGCATCGCAGCTAGGAATTCAAAAAGTCGTTTTGTACTTCGGAGAATTTTATTTTCGCCTCATTTAAACAAGCTGTGGCGGTCCTAAACACTTTTTCGAGATGCCAGCTCGCCAGTCAATGCTAAAAAAGTTTGTTCAAAGATGGAAATTTCAATCGTTCTTTCACTCCTATTGCTTTGAGTTTGACGTCAAAAATTTTCAAATTAGTATTTCATAGGTGCAGGCGTTAGTATTTTCATCTGTGGGACTTGTATAACTGAGATTTTTTTCATTTATTATTCCACGCATCACTTCAGGCCTAGCGTCATCTGAAAGACATTTTTCAACATACTAGTGAAAACTTGCTGATGGTATTAAGGAAGGGAATAGTCAAGACATTAAGATGAAATGGTGCCCTTCCATATACGTATATACGAGTATGGTTAGTTAGTTCCACCTTATATTCCAACACTATATGTCTGAGTTACAGGTCAGCGCTACTTCAGCGGACTCATAACTTTCATTCACAATCCTATTTGACGAGGGCTGATTTCAACAATGAAATAGGATTCATGCGCAGTGCCCTACACAAAATTACTGTTCGTTGTACTTAGACTTCACATGAACATTTCTGAGGTTACAGTGAGTGCGGCACTCATACATAGACCGAACACTCAGTGTTAGGGTATGACTCACACGCTTTGTTAATGAAATAATATGTAGTTCTAAGCTGAAATTTGAACGTTTTTCCGCCCAGTTTATTTGTTTTATTCAGTGCAACCTTGGTTATCAACTTCTATTATAAAACGCTAAATTATAAAACGCTAATAAAGTTCCAGAGGTGACTTCCTCCTCTGACATAATGTTAGGTAAGCACGGACAAATTCTATGCAAGTGTTTTATGCATTCAGAAATTCAACTATGTTCTTTTAGGATTCAATCGTGGTTTGCGTAATGACAATATGCACTTAATGAAATTTTGCTCCATCTATATTAGATCACGCTTGATAATTTCTATGACAATGAACTAGTTTTGCATTATGCCCAATGGGCCTCTCTGAAGTTTTTAAAATTATGATTTGCTTCAAGTAACATTTTTCTTTGTGCTCAGCTGTGAATGCTTGTTCTTATCGTAGAACATAATTTTAGCAATCGAAACTTACTGCTATTATAAGATTAGTCTTTAATCTCTCATTGAATGACATAGAATATTTCAAATCCTCGTTACATTTCGAGCTATACATACTCTCTATGGTTAAGATCTACATCTTCCAAATGGAAAACGGTGACGTATGAGTATGCAAACCATGTTAAAAGTTTTTTGTGTCTAGCACTACATTGCATTTATATTTTCCAATTCATTTTCAATTACTAAGTATAGACTCAATGCGAATGGTGGTACGAGGAATTGGCAAATCAATGATTGTAAGGTCATATCGTACGACGAATGCTTGGACTGATCGGCTTATGATGGAAGCTAACTCTAAAGAGCGAAAAAAGCTAATACAATGCGCCATCCGAAATGTGCCTTCGCTTTAGCAGCTCACTGCAGTCTGCAATCAGCGACGCAATTGTATATCATGCAAGAGAACTATCGAGGCTCCTCCACTTGTGAATATACACGCTCTTTTCGCATCACTTGGTAACTGTAGCAATTAAAAACCTCATAAACAAGCCTTATCAACGTAATCCTTGGTAGGATCTTAGCACAAGGAAAATTTACGCAGCAATAAAACGAAGCCAAAATACCGTTGGCGCGATGCAATGTCCGATTGTGCTTCAAGAGAAAAACAACGTTCAACGATCTGGCGAATGACTCCGATAATTCGGAGTCGAGTGAGTGGAGTACCCACAACTTTTCTAGACAAAAAATTCACGGTCCTGGAGAACCCTTGACTTCAGTGAAGTACGTAGCATAAAATACGAATTGTTTGCGGTAAAAAGTTGAGCTTAAATGCGATGTTTTCGTTCTCTAAAGCAATCCAGATCAAGCCGGAGTTTTCAGAGATTACTTCACTTTAGGAGAAGTTCAGTAGCCTCAAAGGCAAGTTTTCTATGAGGTTAGGAGCCACACTCGCAGAAATTTTTTTTCTCAATATTATTTAGTTCACTGATATCTAAAAACAAATTCGTGAAAAAAATGCTATCAAAATTTAAATGCTATGGATAGAAAAAGTGGAAATAAATTTCGACGTTATCTGTCGTGATTAAAAGTCACTCATATTAAAAGTCCCGAATAAAACAAACCACGAGGTCAAGTAGCTAAGAATGTCGGATCACAATTCTTCTAAATGCTCATAATAAATTTCATTCCACATACTCGCATTCTGAGGTACAGGAGTATATTTTGTGAACTACGCTAAGACTCTTAGCAGGCACTTTTTACAGCTTGGCATTTTACGAGGGCTGCTAAAATAAATACCTTGTCTCCCCGGGTGTGTTTAGGTAAGGTTGACGAAACCAATGCGATCGTTTGAAAATTCAATCACAAGCTATGTATTTTTGAAAAATATTTGAGGTCGCGGAGACAATATTTTTTGGCCGATCTGATGACTATTTGGTTGATTTTTTTCTATTCTTTGGTATATTTGCCATATTACGTAGTCAGAAAAGGTATTTAACCTATGCTGTAGCGGTTAAGTATTTTATTGTTATTAGTAACACTTTCTGGAAAGGTTCATTTGTTGAAGCACAAAATAGGAGTACAACTGTCTACAGCCAGGGGCAAAAGAGCAGCCTTGGTTTTGATTTGATCAATTTCACGTTTTCATAATGAATATTTGTGTAGTAAATTACATGTAGAGACGCTTATTGCGTTACGGCAAATGATGTTGAATCTAATGATTTTCAACTTAACACCCACGGTTGTTTTTGTGATGGATAATGGCACTAGTACTACTGAATGAAGCTATCTGGTAAGTATTCCAATTAAAGAATTGTTAGAGAAAGGTACACTGAACGTATGTTTTCATGTAAAATTGTATTAAACAAAGTTCCGTTAAACAAACATGAACATTTGCTTTCTAAGTTGAAATTTATAAGTTTTCTCACAATCAAATTTTCTCTCTTCGTTTTTGTAGTTCACATTTGGTCTTTGCAGTCTGCTCAAATTTAGTTGATCAATTTTCGCTACCCCGACTGGGTAGAGGTGCAAGCTTGAATGAATCAGTTTTGAAAGCGTCGCGAATTGTGATAGTAAAGACTCCGGAAGAAACTCGTAGAGAAAAGGGGACCGTAATAGTGAGATTTTTCGAAGCACACTCCATGTCTTGTTCACTGAGTTCACGGACGTATTTTTGACCATGTCGGACGAATTTGGTCGACCGCTCAGGCGTTATAGAACTATATGAGCAAGTAGTGAACTTGAAATTGATAAATTTGGTTTCAAATTCACTCAAATTTGGTTTAAAAATAAATTTACTCAAATTTGGTTACAAAAATTGAACTGCCAAATACCTTTATATATATACAAAATAATTATGTCTTTACGACCCTTAATCTCAAAGATTAAAACGGATATTTCATTTGCCACTAATGAAATTGATTCTCGTCTTGTTTAATCGTCCCTGATATCGAATCACTTGGCATTTTATGCGTTTCACTTGAAGTTGATGTTCTCCGGCGCGTCAAAAATTTGGTTCAATAAGCATTATGAGGAAATAACATCATGCGGGGCAGAAGTCAATTTTACTAGTTGTGTTTGTGAGCATAGGTCCCAAATGATTCAAAATTTGGTTCAATAAGCATTATGAGAAAATAACATCATGTGGGGCAGAAGTCAATTTTATTAGTTGTGTTTGTGAGCATAGGTCCCAAATGATTCATATTTGACCCAAATATTGTTGTTTATGAAAATTTTCAGTCCATGGTTTGATTTCAAATAGTCTGTAGGTTTATGATGAATTTCATGATTTACAGGAAATGTGAACACTCATCGATAAAGTCAGTTACTTTATACGAGTACTAACTAAATGAGTTGCTTATACGTGTTCTAATATCGTCAATGGCTGATGCAGACAAGTCATAACTCTCTGCTGCTCGAAGCCTCAATATTCTTTTGAAAATTTCCCTGTTGACGCTCATGCTCTTGATGTGTTGATTATGGATTATGTCAAGGATGAGGCTTAATTTAGCGCTAAACTGCGAGCATGGCGTGAATTTTCTTAAAACGGCTGAAATGTTCAAATTTCACCGAAAAATGGAATCATATCAGTTTCGAATGTTTTGGCGTCTACTAGTTGTTTTGATAATTCTAAACTTTTTAGACTGGTTTAGACCTCAAAAAGTATTTATGTATCTATTAACAAATCTCCAGAGCCGAGGAAAACAATTCTTTCACTTTAATTCCAGTGAACCGTAACCATGATGCAATGGAAAAGCAATTGTTTAATTTTTGAGATATGAGCTTTGGATTTCTGCCCTGTTTTATTACTGAAGAGTTTTTGCAGTTATTACGAGCAATTAAGCAAGTAGGCAAAATGATCAAAATTTTAGTATTATGTGCATAGATGCGTAGATTGCTTAGACTATCAGTGATCCGTTGGTTCACTTTTTGTAATATTTAACATTATTTGTTTCAAATACTTTTTTCTAGTTAGTCTCCTAAAAGTGAACATTTTTTCTATTCTATTAGCTTGATGTACTCAGTTTTCACTACCTATCCTTTTCTGGGCGCAACTAGGATCTCGGTGGAGTTTCTGAAGAGTGTTTTTTTCTATTCGAAATCTGTGAGTTTTCCAAATATACTAAGGAGACTGAAATGTGAATTGGACTATGCATCAATCTCGTTTTCACGATATCGTTGAAAAATAAAATGAAAACTTTCATATTAATAACCCTTTTACGTTAGGTTTGAGCCTCCAGTGATTAAACTTTACTTGACAGCAAAATTTCAAAGCCATAGAAAATAGTTCACTCACGTTATTTTCATTGAACAGTAATCTTGATGCCATGGAGAACTTTAATTTACTTATTGTGAGATGAGTTTTGAATTTCAGCCTTATGTTTTTAGTGAAGAGTCTGCTCGGTTATAAGCTAACAAAATAACAAGGAAGGTGATCCGAGTTTTAGTATCGTATAAGGTGTATGATTTGAAATTTTCGCAGTATTTTTTAATCTATTTAACCCAGTAAATGTTTCAAATTATACACCTTACAAGAGGGATCCTGGGCGTCTCCTATTCTAATAAATACGTTTTAGTATCATAGAGGCTACGGCAAGATAATTTGACGATTCAAAATGTCAAAAATGAAGTGTTTCAGTTATTAATAACATTCAAATTTCTGTATAAATAGAGACGAATTTAAAATTTTGTTTTACACAATTTGGAACATCGCATTGGTCGAGTGGCCTTTTCCACTTTAAATTCATTGCAATACTCAGTTTTTGAAGTTCCTTTCCGCTCTCTCAAGCATAGCAATCGGAATATCGGTTAGTGTTTGTCTTATGTTTAGCTAAGTTGGCTGCAAGTCCTCGGACGATTTGTGTGCGCTGTGAATTTAAGATTGCTACCGAGAAAAAATGACTTGGAGCCCAATCGGGCTAGCACGTCGGCCTCATAAGATCGCCTCTCATGGAGAAGATATGGGGCCAGGCGAAGTCTCTGTAAAACACGAGTCGTCATTTCACATCGTGGTGTGTGTGAAGTGATGTCAGTCTCCTGCTTCGTTTGCTAACAAAATCGAGTTGAAAAATTTCTTCCACCATCACCCACTTGTACAGATGAAAGTTGAGACAATGAGGAGAATTTGTTTTCTGCTGTGGTCGAAAATGCTGCGGTGAAAATGCGAGCTAGCGACCGGATCGCACAAATGACAACCTCACAGGTTCGATATTTTCGAGTCTCTCATAACGTAAACTAAATCTTTACGGCTGATTGTTTATTTCTTAATTGTGGAAAAATCACAATTACACTTCTCCTGAATGTGTTCATTTAAGAACTAGTTGATTGCCGGCCAGGGGCAGAATCTGCGGGGACAAGATTAAAGTGAGTTCGAAAAGCAAGTTAGGCGGAGATGATTGAGCGGCCATTAAAAAAGTAGTCCTCGACAGTGAATGGGCGTTCCTACCTGCATCAACACATGACGGTCCCTGACTCAGAAAACAAAAAGCATTGATAACTAGATACTTCAATGAGACAACGGGACTACACCTCGCTGTTATGGGGCAAATTTAAGTAAGAAATGATCCTGCCGCATATTGACAAGTGATCCTGCCGCATATTGACAAGGAAGGCTTAAAGTTCCCGTTTGTGGAGCCATGAAGGTTATTGGGACCGGTGCTGGTACCTGATTTCTGTAGCATTAAGCGGGCCAAGTGATTACATCACCCTTTGGACGAGGTGCTAGTCAGTCACCGGCTCCCTAGCACCAACTGGCACCATTGTACATTTGGGTGCAGCCTGGTGAACTCGAACTCGCAACCACTTCGACCGCAGTCGAGTATCTAACCCACCAGACTACCCAGGTACCTTTAGTATTATTCAAACAGATATGTTAAGTAGAACTAGGGATTTTCTCGAATAGTAATTCAAAAAGAAAATTTCTACCATGGACGAGTCAAAACACGATTTTATGTAAACGAATGACAGTTTCGAAAAACACTTTTGATATCCGGAAATATTAAGTTGAACTACACCGAGGGACGGGATGGTGATAAAGAGTGGGTGATCATACGAAATTCAAGGACTATAGTAATTATAAGTCGTGCATTTGGATTGCAGAAATCAACCCTAATTCTGCTTACGCCTGGACGTGAACTCTTTTTCACGAAATTTATTTAGCCATCACATAGCACACGTATCACTAGATGATAAATCGTTTATTAAATTATCTTCGAATGGGAGTTTTCAAAATTTATGTTCATTGAAAGTCAAGTAATTACACAATTCATCGTGAATGAATTTATATAATTTTTAGCCATGGAAAAACTCTACGGAAAACGCAACCAGTATTTAAGTATCTTCTTGTGTCATTACAACGCCACACGGAGCTGAAGAGTTGCTACGAGTACTTCACCTCGTGTCTTTCAATCTATCCAAGCATAGGTAGGGCTCATGTGTTGCTAGATACAGCCATGAAAGTTGAATATTATCTACACTTTACGAACATAGTGAATTTTTTCATATATGTCTATTATCATGTCTTCATCTTTAAGGAAACCGCAGCACTTCTGCTAGTAGGAGCTGGTATATTAATAAATATACTTTGAAGTTGTTACCGAAATATTAATTCACCTAGTATTTTTGAATAAATGTGATTTGAACAGCTAAAAAATGACTTATTTCAAGAATACCCAAATAGGATTGTGCACAATAAGGCAGGATTGAGTATGCGCACGGGACCGTAATTATTGCATTTTTTAAAGAATACTGGTGTCTCGAACGTTACAGCTTATGTTGAAACAGAACTGTTGGATATTTTTCTGTTTTTTATTTAAATTAGCTTGCCTTTTATTTACGGAAATGCTTGTGCCTAATATACGTCACTGCGTCACTCCTGATGCTTAGTAATTACCGAGTGTATCCAAAATATGGCTAAAAGTCAAGAAAAAATATCAAATTTACCAGAGTGCTCATTAAACTTACTATTCTTCTCTGTTCCTGTCTATATCTTCTACATACATATTCCCAATTAACCTTCGATAGGTTCTTAAATTTACTTTCAATAAAACTTTTCCAGCAGAACTCAAACTCAGCAACAAATCTTTGTGAAACTTGAAATATTATAAAATTTCAAGTGTTTTCGCACAACTGTTGAACAAGTTTCACAGACTCCTGAGATCGTGCAGTTTTGCAGATCAAACGGGTCCAGCCACAACTGAACAAAAGTTACTTGTCATTACATGCATTTTAGGCAAAAGGACTGCAGCCTCGAAAGTTTATGAACTTCTGTCCGTTTTGGTGGATACGACGATGAGCCAAGGCTCCTTAGCGTCCAGCAACTTCGCTAGTGATGACTCAAAGAAAAACTTCAGGAGAGCGGCTGGAGTTTGGGGCTCTGAAACGATATCTGCCACCATAAGGAGGCATGTATCTTTACTCTAAGCCAGAAAATGTTCCCCTCCCTGATACGCTATAAAAAATCTCACCGCAGTTTGTTTTCCATTAGAATGCCGCTGCACTCGTTAAAATTGAGAACCACATTACATGACGCCGGATGATGCGGTTTACGCAAACAAATTTAATTTTAGAGTTTATTTGAAGTAGCTGCGCAAATCATACAGCTTAGTGTTCAGTGTTATACACATTTAACTCATTATTCTCGAGTATTCAATATAAAGAGCAAGAGGAGCTGAAAACTAACGACTTACCACACCCTACAGATTTCAACTAGGTCTCTGTAAAAGCTAGTACACCAACTGTTTGTAATAAGAAGGAGCATTTAACTGTTTGATATTGCATACGACATAAACCACAGGTTCTTTTCATTTTCCCTGCCAGGGAATTACAAAAACAGTTTTAAGGAAAGTATAATATTTGCAGTGAAATGAAACAGTCACAGTGCAGTCCAACATTTTTCTCACTATGCGACAACTTAAACCAACATCTAGTGACCCAGTCATACTAAGTTCGGGCAATCTACATATCTTACGACGAGAAAGATTTGCGTCTCTGATCCAGCATATAATTTCTGGTGAGTAATGAAATTAAAGGGATGAGACGCGCTACGTGTGTTGTGACTTGAAGTGAGAATCCAAATTTCGGTTCTGTACTTGAAAATCAGAGAACCTATGCGACTTTCGCAGCTTGACCTGTTCAAGTCGCTGATTTAGGGACTTGAATACAGTAGTTCTCTCTCGGAAAATATTTTGTATCTTTTGTAAGAAGTTTAAAAGTCAATAATTTTATACGTACCTATCAGGCATAAAATGCGCTTCAAAGAAATAAGTTAGCTATCAAAGAGTTCTTTCAAGGAATCATCCTTCGATCAAAAATGAGCCAGGTTCTTTGTTCGGATTCTAATCGGAGATTATTTCCACATAAAACACTTTGTTTCTACTCGTTGGTGGAGTAACGCACAACTGCACCGTGCAATGCTTTTAGTAACGGTGCTTATAAATCGCTTCATACGGTGGGCCGTCCCACACAAACAACGGGCCCTCTTTCATTACTTGTACTAAATCCCAATGTTCGATGAATGACGACCCGCTAAACAGAGGTGGTGTCCACATCAAGAAAAGAAACAATAAGACCATCAGTTAGTCCGCAATATATCGATTCAGTTCCCGATAAATTTTGTGCACCGACAACATTATCAACGGGCAGAAGCAGAACACTTACTCAGCTTAAAAGAAGAGCTCAGAGCTGCACAGAAGGGTGCGTGCGGTTGAGTATACTTAAACTTTCCCGCAGGATGTTTTCCAATTTCCTGATTCACGAATCCGAATTACTTACGTGAAGAGACAAGTTTGTCTGTCAGGTGAATAAAATCTATTTCAAAGATGAATGTTAGCCGGCGAATAGTTCTCCAAAAAAATTATCGTGCGAAGAAAAAAAAAGGAGTCAACTTAGGTGAAAATGAATCCGTTTCGTATGAACCAGTCTCAAGTCTCGGGGTATATAACGGCTTACAAATGCAAAATATGCGCACGACATGTGTGGTATTCGACAAGCACATAGTCGAAAATTGCGTTAATTCAGGAGCGTGCATTCTGTCTTTCCTTACCACAAGAAATTATCGCAAATACAGGAGGATGATTTGGCATAACTTACATAGCCGTGTATATTTTTGCTTCAAGGGGTCAAAATTTCTTCAGGAAGAGAGACTTAAATTGTGTACTAGATATTGAGTAGAATACTTGACACTTCCTCAGATTCTTAAAAAACTCGATAGCATTTACCAGATTGTTGCACAGATGGCGCTGAAATATCTCTGGACATATCATGTGATGGGTGTATATAACTCCAGCTTACTTCATTAGAGTTTTTCACGAACCTTTTCATATTTTCAATTGTTATCCTAAGTTTGAAGTCTTTTGATAATAAACTATGGAGCCTGCATCGGATTACTTTCAAGGTACAAATTCATAAACGATGCAAATTTAATTTGCATTTTAGTACAAATTCAGTAACGAATCAAAACTTTCTTAAGGAAAAATATCATATTCAGAAGAGCTACTCATAATGCCCTGACTTTGGTGTTTGCTTGATTGGTAAACTTTGGGTGCAATGAATACGTGTGAAATTTTTTTCCAAAATTAGTAATTATTTCTTCAAGTCATACATCAATGCCGGAAGTAAACTACATAAAACATTCCACTGTATGAAGCATAATTCATAGTTCTATTAAATTAGAAACATATTTCTGTTCTGTTTACCTAATTCACATCTTAATCGAAAACAACGTGAAAAACGTCGCATATTAAGCTTTCAAATTTTAACTTTTATGAATAGTTATAATAACTGTCCCGGAAAAGGCGGATTCGTTTTCTGCACAAATTAACCACTCCAATCATTCATCATATGTAGTAGAATTAAGTGTGCCTTTTTTTTACTGGCTAGAGCTGCAGTTCTCTGGTCTTGACGCGGAAAAATTAGATTCGTTATTACGGACTCGAGGCGTCGGTCGTCGATTAATAATTCATGGTGGCACAAAGTGATGTGAGACTCAAGTTATAAATGAAGTCATACATTACTCAAGTCATTCACTCGAGCCAAAATTAAATACAGTCGGAACTTGTGAAGAATGATTTGACGATTGTATTTAACATTTCCACTGCGATTTCCCACCCAGGAAGTATTTCATGCTCAGAAAAATTTCCGCTCTGAGTTGTAAATTAAAAGAATATGCTGTCACAAATTTGGTTGTCCTATTCATTTCCCCCTAATCTAAACTACCTTATTCGAGTAATGAACACACATTTTATGAAATCTTAAAAAATTGTATTCATATATGTTCATGCTTCCGTTGTTTGGGTTAGGTTAGATGATCGCGTGTACCATACATATATGGCGCAGGTCGCAGTCAAAGTATTAATATTGCCTAGTACGAATGACTTAAATCATATATTACTTCTTTTATAACTTGAGAGTCATGTTATTTTGTATTTTCTTCAATTGAGCTTCATAATAAACAATATTTCATGTTATAATTACAGGCATTATGACAACGGCAACTTGTACAAGGCTACCGTAACGCGTCCATTTTGAAAAACGCTGCACAACAATGTTTTCTTTTTCGCTTCAATTGAACCTTTGAGCTCAAGAAACGGAACTAGTAAATATCTTGGGCTACCTAGAAACTCATCTCAATATATTTTAGAGCTTCACCCTGAGTTGGGGTCCGACCACTGAATGTCTTCATTAGCAAAAATACATACAGTAGATCGTCAGTACAACTGAAAGCGATTTTAATGTCCATTTATAACTGGAAAATGATTTGAAGAAAATACTTTTGTCGCAAGTCCATGAAACACCTGAGAAAGCTCAGTTAATTTCCTGTATAACAGCTGTGTGATTTTTTTTTTTTTTACATTTCAAATATTTAAAAGCTGGCGACTTCGCTTGTATGTACATTACCACAAACAACATTGCGTACCAATTCCTTTAGGAGTGGATGAGCCCATAGCGACCGACAGTGCGATAAATAGATTATAAAGTATGAAACTTCAATCAGTTTTATCAGTTGCTAGTAAGGCATATATAATACTAGACTTCTAAACAATTTTCAAACTCACTAAAGACGATGTATACGAACCAAATGTTGTCAGTAAAAGCTTTATTTTATTAGCGAATCACTAATGAAGATTCCTTCGGGTAGGGAAGTTGCAAACGTACCTCGACAACAAAAAATATTTCCTGACCAATTTATCCTACAATTTTTCTCCTCTCGAGCAGCAGATGAAGTGACCGATATCTACTCGGGAAAAAAGCTGAGCACTGGCAGCCCACGCTGCCCATAGCGCACAATAAAAGTCCTCTATTCCGAAGGAGCTCAATCTGAAGGCCCTCGGACGCCCCTGAACGCTCTGACGGTCTGCAGAGTAAATTGCGTTTTGGTATTGCAGGAACCAAGTTATTGGTCATTTTCCCAGATATTTTGGCGTGAAGTGGCTCGAGGCAAGATTTTCTCAAGATGCCTTAGCGGACGTTGGATCTTCAAAAGCACTCAGCGTGTTGTAAAGAACTGAGGAAAGTTTTTGGATTTGGCTGAGCGCTGAAGGGCTGTGCCTTCAGTGCATGAGTGAGAGCAAGGAATAACACGGAAGTGTGTGTGTCTAGCATGATTGTGTTAACAAGTTCTAAAGATTTATTTACTTTCTCTGCACAACGCTGAATATTTGTTTGCTCGTATACACAAGCTCGAGCAGCTATGAAGAAAGCAATGGAAGCAGTGGCTCTTGAAGATACTGAATTTAGTACGGCTGCTGGTAGTAGAGGATGTGGAACAGCGTGGCCATGTCTTCAGTTGCATCCTAGGAAATCCTATTCGAAGAAAGTCATGAAAATCTAATTCTGCACTGTCCATTTTTGCAGTAACAACGTTAGTGGACTAATAAGAATCGTAAGTAATTAAAGTAACTTTTGTTCACTTTCTAGCCAAAAAATGATATTTTGAAAATTGAATTTTGTTTGAATTCTAAGAACTATAGAACGCTTACTATTTTAGATGACTTTTAGATGTATATGACTTTTTTATATAATATTTTACGAAATGCTATGCAGTGAAATCATTGTCGAACATTAATTAGATGAAGATACATTGACCGAAAATAACAAAATACGATGAGAAAATTGGGAACAAGATCTTAGCAAGAACATCTGTAGCATAAATGGAAGAACCGTGATAGCAGAAGAACAAAAACAAAAAAAAATAGATGAGCTTCAATCATAACATCGGAAAGTAACATAAAAGTTGCTCTGTGAAACCCCGCAAAAAAATATCCCAATGATGCAGGAAAAAAAAATACGAAGAATGTGTCCACAACGTTCACGACCCGGACCTACGACAAGGAAGTCTTGGCATGAATTTCGCATATCAGAGAAAAATTGTACTTCTTTTCTTGGTTGTGCACTCAAGGTAGTTTGAACGAATACGTGCCCCTTTCAATCCCCCACTAAGGAAATTATGAAAATTATAAATGCAGCAGCGAGGAAAAATGTGCCATGTGACTGTGTAAATATGCGCACTTGAAGGGGCTGCTCCGCCTTTGAAATTCAATTATCGCAATGAACAAAATTAAAAAGTGGTCATGAGCTTAAGATAGTGTTAAGATAGTAATGTCTGGACGCAGACCAAGCAGTGCGATGATAACTTTGTTATGGCTGTGATCATCATGAGAGTTACTATCAGATTTTTGGCGCCGGCTGTGGTTTTGGTGACCACGAGTGTATAGAAATTGAGTGGTTTACAAGTGCACTGTATGTGTTGTATACTAGTATGTATATACTGTCATGATGTTGAATGTACGTGACATACCCCTTTTAAAATGATATATATGGACAATACATCTTCCGCATGGATGCGATTCGGCGTGATCATTCTGTCAGTCATTGACGACAAACCGACACACTTGAACGATGAAGATGCTAAAAAATACCATTTCGAATTTTTACTAGAAATAAAATCGTTAACTCGAGTTCTCGGTGCTTCTCAAACGTAATGTTTCCATTGATTTACAAAAATAAAGCAGTTACCCAGCACAGACCTTAAAGGCTCGTATTAGCTAACCGATAAAACTCGATGGTTTTTCTGGTAATATTAATTAAGAATAAGCTAGGAAATTGATCATAATTGACCATTTCATTTAGCCTAGTAGAATAGAATACCAATTTAGATTCTTTTTCGCACGCTGAAAAAAATTCTCACATTCTCTTTCACTACCTCTTAATTATTTTTCCATTTACATTCAGTTGTTTGCCGACAATATTTCCTTTAGAAGCTTTCGCTTAACTCATTTTCTCTCGGGGATAAAAAACGGCAAACTAGTTTCGAAAAAAGCTCCCCTCAATCCACAGAGGATGAACCAAAGCAAAAAGCGCTGCAATCTCATTCAGCCACCAAAGACGTTCGCAAACACCCGTCAGCGAACGCATTGGCTAAGTTTCGTCTCATTAAAAGTAAATGTGAGTTTCCAGGGACGACGAGGTCTCCTGAGCGTCTGGTTGCCGTCCAGCGCCAAGTGACAAGTTGCCCAGTCGACGACTTTTGCGATTCCGTCCACCAAAAACGGATGGAACGAAACCCGAGTTAGTTTATTTAGCCGAAGTTTGCGAAGGACGTCAGCTCCGCGTGGGAAAAATTACGCACAGAGGCGGGCGTTATTAAGGCCACGCTTCTGGGCGGGAACGCTCATAGAATAAAATTATTTCGGCTTCCTAAAATGAGCCGAAAGTTTTCAAGTGTTCATTGAGAACTGGAAAAAATAAATTAAAGACGCACTCGTTTTTTTTAGTAGATTAATTTTTTTCGTAAATAATCAAGTACACCGGTAAAACTGAAAGAAAATTCACGGTTCTAGATTGCTTGAAAACTTTTGCAACACAATTTGCACAGTTATTCAACTATGCAATAGGGTGACCTATTAATATAACAAAAACATCCAGGAAGCCACTGGAACTGCCTAGGCAAAAATTTCCGTATGAATTGCTACCCGGCTGCTCTAGATTTTTTAACCCAATTCTGAGAACTGCTGTTCCCATCTGCTGTTCGGTGAGCACTTGCTATCACTTGCTAAAGTTGACCTGCTCATCACATTTTCTCGGAATTCTGATACTCATTCCTGTCTTTGAATCTCAGCATTGGAGCTCTACGGCCCTTATTTATCGCGAAAAGTTCAAAGCAAAATTTCCATCATTATACTATGATTGATGAAGGAATTGGAATCCACAACAGATGCAGAACTATTAAAGTGAAAGAGAACTCAAGTGGAAATTTCATCAATCAATGACTCATTCAAATTTTCAACCCGTCAAGTCTGGCATTATTACAGTCTTCACTCTTTAGGTGTTTTGTCTTGTTACATTGCTTTGCTCGTGAATTTAAAATAAGATCAATTTTCAGTCGATGTTCTATCACTATTACGTCTTCCAGTACACTTTCTGTGAGCTAACATCGTTATAAGCGTTATATTGTATCAAAAAACAATAATTCATTCCAAGCTGTGAACCGTAATTAATGTAATGTATCAGTAAACTCATGGCGCTTTCTTTTACCGTTGATGTGATGGATGAATGTATTGATATTTTGATGCATCAACAGATTCTTTTTCACTAATGCATGTGATTCAAATATCGCTGAAATAAAAGCAGGTTTCTTTGCTGCTCCGCCAGATTTCATTCATGTAGGGAGTGGCGGGGTATAGAGAGGGTCGAACTAGTAAATGAACTGCGATCGTATCAAAAAGCGATCAAATTATCTACTAAATCCTTTATTTCAGAAATACGCCGTGGATGCTTTCATTGTATTCTGTTTTATTCACTGCGTTTCAACAATCTATATTTTTGTAACACTGTACGTAATACGCGATTCTAATTATTTCCCAAAGTGATTGCCAAATTCGCTAACCTATTGACGTGTTCAGTCAACCATAGCAGAAATAAAGGCTTTAAAAGTACGATTCAACTTAACATTTCATTCGCATGAGCATCATTTTTCAGGATGTTTTTTGAACTCCATGGAGCAAAACGTTATTAGGTTCCTGACCGCTCATGCAATTCCTCCTTCGATCCAGTCCCTTAAAGTCACATTTTTCAGCTCCTAACGCAGCCGAACTACCCAGGCAAGCTTTAGTCGTCGGTCCGGGCCATCATCAATCCTCATCAAAGAATGGCCGCCCAAGCAGGTGCCGCGGATCAAGAGCCGGCGGACTACCTCCAACCAAGGCCTATTAAGGTCAAATCTTGGCCGCAGGAAATTTTATCACATCACGGTCCGGAATAAAATTTCATAAGTAGAAGCCACGAGCAGATGAGTTCATGGACCAGCGAAGGGCATAGTACGATATAGATTTTATGTCTACACTAAACTTGAGGAATTCAGAAATTTATAAATTTTTCTTCTTTTAACAAGGCGTTCATTCCGTAGGATGGGCAGAATTTCTCTTAAAGTTTACTGTTCAATTAATATGAGGGCATAATAATAGTTTTTTATAGCCTTTCCAAGGGGATGAACTGTATGACTTCTGGCATCACAAAAAAATTTAATAAATTCCAATAGGATAAGAATTATGGTGAATTACATTTAACTTTAAAAATTTCCGCATATATTTTTAGGAGTCATGATGACGCAGGATATAGCTTCTCTTTTCTTCGACTTCGGCCATAAAATGGCCAGTGCGGAGCTCTAAAGACGCCAGCGGCCGGCGCCGATCAGCGCTATCAAGTTTCACACCTTTAGGTCGTAAAATACGGCTGTAATTTTCAGGAAAACGTTCTAGCGGACAGTCTTGTGACGCCTACATTGTGAGGACAACTACTGCCACGCTAGTCTTGTGAGGATGACTGCTGCCACGCTAGTCTTGTGAGGACGACTGTTTTGTTCTCAGTCTCGGAGAAAAGGAGTCTTGCTCTGCAAGCCTATTCGAACGCGGCTGTTCTTATGCTGGCTTCATAAACTGCTTTATTCAAGACATCATTCAAGTTCGTTTAAAAGCTCTACGAATCCGATTTTCAAAAGTTTATCCAGCTTAGAACCGTGGCGGTATAACGAGGGAAGCTACGTACAGAATCTAAATTCGAACTGGGCCATTCACGAGAGCTACGAGGGCATCTTCTCGATTTCGACATCAAGTTTCAACATTTAACTGAGAACATTTGCTGCAAGGCATTTTTTTCATTTACATTCTTCTATTGATCAGCAGTAATGTGAAAATAACAATCTGAGTGTGATGGTATCGCATTCAACAATCAATGGGGATCGACGTGGGTGGCATAATTTGATTGAATATATTCTTCAATTTGATGCCTAAGAATATATTCAAGCATTCATTTGAACTATATGACCGTGGCCATGCCGTAATATTTTTGGTACTTTCTTATGATTCACAGCCATAGAATTAATTTATTTTGTATTATTTAGATCAGAACAATAGCGAAAAGATGTGAACAATAACATATGTTGTATATCTATGGTGCTGAGCTCTTGAGTTCTGTCGAATTTTGGCCAAGTCACGAAGACGAAGACAACTCAATTTTTTGAGCATTTTCATCAGCGTTCTCGTCCAAATGCGTGTATGGTTATTATGACTGTTGTGGAATGCCTTATATTAACCCCTTAACGTATTATCCCGAGATATCTCGTGGACGTGGATGTTGCATTCACACGGTCACTGTCGGTAACACCGTCCGTGTGAATGCAACACCGGCCTTCTCGGGGTAATACGTTAAAGGGTTAATAGCAGATTCCCTTAGCAAAAAAATGCTGATTTTTGGAAATAATTCGGTAATTGACGCCACTTGAAGTTCACCTTTTGGCTACCATATTTTTTGGCTAATTTTACGGGAAGTCCTTAATTCTAGCTCATTTTAAATTTTTGGAACGATATTTGGGTCAATCTGCAAATCCTTTCATAACTTACTTTGACCGAAAAAATGCCCTGAAAAGTTGTCTTCGCCATGCATTTATTTTTGGCATAGCATCGATAGAAATGCGCAAAAATATGATGACTGTGCAAACTAACTATTCGTGCCAATTGAAATCAAATTATTGGGTAATTGACAAATGTAAGAAATCGCAAAAGATGCGTATAGCAATTTTATTACTCATGATGAACAACTCGATAATATCTCACATTAAAATTGAATGTTCACGTCAGAACTGTATTCGCATGGGCGAAATGAACTTTATCATTCATGCATTGGAATTATAAATTCATCAATTTATCATAGCAAAATTCGAAAGTAATTAACTAGGTAACATTTATGATACGCTAATTCACAACTTGAATCTTTCGAAAAAGATAAAGAACTTTCAAGGAGATGCACAGTTCACATACCCCACTCATGAAGCGGCGATGGACGCTCTGTCGTTTTGACTGCACAGTTAAAAAGTAGACTGAATAACATAAGCTAAGATAAAGAGTGGACTGAATAACCTAAGTTAAGCTGAAGAGTGGACTGAATAACCTAAATTAAGTTAAAGACTAGACTGAGTAACCTAAGCCAAGTTAAAGAGTGGACTGAAGAACCTAGGCTAGAGTGGATTGAATAACCTAAGTTAAGGTGAAGAGTGGACTGAATAACGCAAGTTAAGCTGAAGAGTGGACTGAATAACCTAAGTTGAGCTGAAAAGTGGACTGAATAACCTCCGCTAACACGCCCCATTTAGGGCGCCATCACCAAACAAAGGGTTGGGTTTTAAGCGACATTACATTTATGAATGCCATTGTAGTCGTACTTTGTTTGGCGCTGTACGAACGTATAAAAAGTCAATGCCTGCATCTGGAAACAGTGTCTCGTCAGTTCAATGAACTTGTATTTGAAGTATTGATTGCTGTGAATTATATTTAGCATGCGTTATTCCATGCGTTCATATCTACCATTTAAAGCTCGTAAAACAGCAACGCAAGTTTTTAATCTTCGATTGAAATAGTTATCGCTCATTGGGTATTCAGCATCGGGAATAAAAACAAAATATAATGAATTAAAGTTCCGTATTAAACTTTAACCTTCCGAGCACCGCTAACTCGAATTGTATGCACTGCAGGAAAGATAGGTGGGATTCTCATCGTAATTGCAGTCTATTGATGCTGCTCGACTGTCACGACACATAGAAAGAACATTTGCGTTCACTTGCTCCTTTTCAAAATATTTTTTTCTTGACATCTGAGTGAACTAGGCCCTCACCATATTCATAAGACAATTGTGATGTTACCTGAAAAAGAGAATATTTACTGAGCTTTGAGCCTCTGTACATGGCAAGTAAGACAGTACTGCAAGTTGAGCTTGCTCTGAGATAAAATATCCTTGCAGAAAGAGCAGCTCCTATGTAGTTTTAAATACATGTTAGTTGAAATTGGTAGGTAGCAAGAGATCCCTAGTAGTATGTTGTATTCAAAATATAGAAAATAATTATGCATAAAACACCTATTTTACAATGGTTTGCTTTAACATTGGCCCAGTGAGCGAATAAGATTGTTATACTTGGAAGTGAATCGCGATCATTTAATATTTTATTTGTGAGCATGGTATATTTTTCACGGAGTGTCCTACTTGTAAACTAAATTTTTTCTTTAAAACGTACCCAAAATTTGTCTTTCAATTCATTGGAAAACTGAAAGCTCAAAAAATGTCGTTTAGACTACGAAATTGGATGCTTGTATGGATACGTCATGTGCAGCATCTCTGATGTCTATTTTCTGAATTTCAAATACCAAAAGGGTCAGTTCTCTCAAAACATATTCATCCAACTGTTGAGTATGGTCGGATGTCAACTCTGAGTAAAAATTCTTTATTATTTTTCATTATGGCTTAATGGCAAATGATCAACATTAATGGCCTTATTTCGAACATCACTAAGTTAGTTCTTGGGAAATCTGCTCAAGAATACTTAGATGTACCCGAGCTACTTTTTATACTACTCAGTTTAATTCCTGCATCACAACATATATTAAATTTTTCGTCTATTTGTATTCCTAACAAATCAGTATTCCATGGTATATATGTTGGCCCTCATGATGAAATTGGCATACTTGCCATTTTTTCGGAGTTGATTACTGGAGCTCACCAGTTACATTGAAAAACCCGGAATTTAAGAGAAAAGTACAGTGAACATCCTTCTTCTCTAGAGCTATTTTGAGCAAATGATCACTTCTTATCACACGGCCTTCAGTAAAGTTGTTAAATTAAATTCATTTTCCTTTCTTGCAGCTAGAAGATGGTTTTTAATTTTTAAACGTACGAGAGTTATTCCATAATTTCAGTGTAGAAGTCCGTCAGTAGTTTGTTGCGTTATATTTTTAATAAACTTGTCTGTATTGAAATTTTTAAATTAAACATCGTGAAATGGCAGTTGTATTTTCAACTTTTTATTGTATTGGATTTTTCTCGATTTGTTATGTAGTGAACGATATAGAAGTTTCACATTTTAAAGACAGTGATTAAACTTTAGACAATCCTTTTGTACTTTATCTGATCAGGAACTGTTGAAAACCAAGAATTTGAGCTCAAAATCTTCTGAGAATGACAAACGAAAATAGCTATAACCTCCTCTAAAAACATTCAAACCGAGAATTTTTTTTCGCTTGCAATCTTTAAGAAGAGTTCAACTTCAAATTTCCTTCCGTTACTAGTTTTTCAATGCTTTTAAAGAGAGAACTTCCGCATGCGAGTCAGTGATAACCTTACGAGGTGTGCTATCGCTACGTCCTGTGAATTTCAAGAAGGACGCTAACTGAACTGTCAACAGTAAGTTAGGATTTGCTCAGTATTGGCTTTTCTTGGTTCAATTTTCTTTTAATCTGAAATTCTTTCTTGCTTTTTTTTGTGGGAGGTAATAAGCAGTTGCTGTCAAATACATCGTGCTGCTCTGCATATTTGCCACGAGCTTCTTCAGTGGAACATTTCAATGACTCTAAAACAAAAATTAAGCCAAAAATCATGATTCATTTTAAAAAATACCGTTAAAAGCAATGCATCGCAATTTTTACGAACTGTAAGTTATAATCTTTATGTGTTATGTGTTATCGAAGTAATTGCAGAAATTCCTTGCCATACTCCTACAGCGCATGATGTGCATTCATATCATCGACTTCCGCGCCTACTTTCCCAGCCGCAAATGAAAGCCTCCACAGGACATTGATTGCCGGGTCGCAGGACGCGGACGTGAGGACGTCTCCGTCGCGTGATGGCCGTAGCTGAATTTGGCAGCTCAGCTTTGACGACCAGAGAGACGCTAGACTCTCGCGCTGGCCGTCACTTCTTTTGCTTTCATGGAGCAGTCGCTTGCGAGCCCGCGATGTTGCTCGCAAGGAACTGAGACGACGTTAATTGTATGCACTTTGATGTCGGATTTGTATTATCCACAGGAAAATCACTTCCACTGCTTTGATGCTTCACTAAATTCGCTAAAATCATATTTGGATAAATGCTTTATATAAGCGTTTCTCAAGTGTACAAACGTAACCTTGAAGTGACGTATTAAGGATTCGAGTGAGATTAGGTTAGTAACGATAATGTAGAAGCTCATGATTAATATAATGCTGATAATAATGAGAACTACTAGCAAGTCTTGAAGTATGTAAATGCATGAGTGAAGCAAGTTTTAATTTCATGATTTCAGCAAAAAACCAACGCATATTCAGCTACTATCTGACTTTTTGAAATAATAAGCTGGCGTAAATTCAAATCATTCATGATAATCTTTTTCGCGGACCTTTCACAACAAATGACTTTGAATCAGTAAAATAGAAGGCAATACATGTAGCTTTCGAAGCTTCGACAACTACCGTACATCTTCTCGAGCTGGCTCTCAAGACCGTGTGTTGTCAACACCACTCTCACCCACACCCCTCGCACTCGTCACCACGCCGGACACTGAAGTTCGTGCAGGATGTGGGAGGGTTTTGAGAGAGTGTGAGAAAAAATACTAGGTAGCCCAGCCATTCATTACGAGTTTGATTTGCTGGGCTCAGCAGGACTGGGTCATCCCTGGCTTATCTCATTTTAGTGGTATCTGAGCGGATGAAACTTACATACATGACCTAGACAGTGTAACGTAAATTTAATTCACTTTAATTATTTGTATCGTCTGACAAATTTGAGATTTTCTTTGCATACGGCGCAATTGAAAATAATCTTATCGAATGTAATGACACATCCGATTAATTCCGCTAAAAAAAACGTACGCTTATTTTTTAAGTCTGATGTGTATATATTGTGTCATAATGTTAGTAGAGTAATTTAAAGAAGAACCTTGTTTCATGAATTAATTTCCAGCATAAATTTATATCCAGTATGGATGAGTATATTTGGTAAAATTAGGTTTGAATCATCACGTTTATTGTTTATTCATCGTTCAAAATGTCTAGCTAAGACGGTATCTATATCTAACAGCATGTCTTGTGTCATCTTTTTTTGCAATTTTAGAATTAACCCAGGAGACATAACTTTTAAAACTTTTTTCGTATTTGCTCGCCAAATTTCTTTCTTTCCTATTGCGAAGACCTATTGCATTCCAAATACTTCCCAACACAACAACAAGATGATATTCTTATTGGTACATAATCCTTCTACACATAATATACACAGTTTGAAACATACATGCGCTCTTCAAAGCCAAGCATGCATCGTACTGTACATCAATAACGGGCTAGAAGGACTTAAAAATTTATATTGGGTCTGAAAATACCCGTCCTCTTGAAGCGCAAGCCCTGCATCCTGAATTTGGGATGCGATCAGCTCCGTAAGTGACAACCGTCCAGGTAAATAGTTAAGGATCGCCAAAATTTTGCAATTTCAGCTTTTCAAGAAACTGTTTCTAGATCCAAAATATCAATTCAAAGCGAGTTCTATCGAAGATTTTAACGTCAAGCATTGGTGTTAGATCTCGAGTTCGTCATGCTGTCCGGCTTAAGTCATTTCAAAACCAAAATTCAACAGGTAGGTTTAATTCCGCGAACGACTACGCAGGAGGCGCCAGTGATACAATTTAGAACCCTAAATATGAAGTTTGATGATATTTACTTAAGGTTTACTAACATTTGACATTTGTGTGTTTCATACGAGCATGTTTATACGTGTGGAAAGGAATCTCAGCTCTTCCGTACCCGAAGTTGTGCTGATTTTGTTGCATTACGAAAGTTTACCACATCGAAATCTACGGCCTCCACAACTGCGGGGAAGCTTCGGTCATGTCAAGCAAGCGTTGATCTCCCACGCAAGAGTTGACCATCAGTACACGCGCTTTCCTTTCTACCGATTCGGTCACTGGGGGGACCAATCCTAAGACCGTTTAGAATAAACTTCTATTTATTTCCATTCCAGGTCTGGCGGGATCTGGCCAGAATCCTCAGGTCAACGCTACGCTCTCCTCAGATGTTGGTGCCATAAATCGGAGCAGCCTCCTTCTTAAAGTCCAGCATGTTTATGCGAGGCTCCTGAATTGTGCGTACTTAAGAACCACTTTAATCTCGAGAAATGCTAATTGTGGGGCACAACGCATGATGCAAATTAGTCTTAGGTGACGGACATTTTTTTCCACGCTTTCAAATTGGGCATTCCTAAACCTATGATATTGATTTTTTAATTATAGTCACAAAATTTATGATAGTTATTTCAGCCTTAGAAGAAATTTTATCACTAATAATATTTAACCTAAAATCGATGATACATATGTAGGCAGAAACGATTTGTACTTTTTTTCCACAAACTGCTTGCATGGGAACGATCTTTAGAATAATAACCTTTTTGGAATTTGGGAGTCATTTATCCGTTAACGTTTGTAAAACAATTTCTCATTATTTTGTTCGACTTTTCGAATGTATTAACGTCGGACACATTTAACTTTAAGTGACTGAAAGTCGCACGTCATAATAGCTCTAACTACAGCACACTGTTGTGTAGAACTGGGGTGCTCTTGATATGCATCCAGTTTTCGGGCTCAAATTTGAAAAATGCGATCGGTGTCACATACATAAACGGATTAATTACACTAGGGTAGTATACTAAAAGTACTGGAAAGCTTACAATAATTTCGTGCGTGTGTTACCCAACTGTTATGCACTACACAACAGGAGCAACTTGCTATCTTACCGTACAAGTCTGGAGCTCGTCGTCCGTCTATTTGGTTGTCATTTACCTTTGAGAAGTCTAAATGAACCTCTTTAAAGCAAGCTCGCACAGCAGGCTCGGTATGGCATCATGAGGCAATTGTTTTATCACTATTTTATTCTCAACGAAATCCGTTATTTCACCCAACATTTCCCATAAGAAATCCTAATTCTTCCGATCCGCGTCAGTGTAATTTCATTTCCTGAATTTTCCTGCTAATACGTCGTTCAAAATAGCACACGTCTCGGTATCGTTGCCATGTCGCCGACAGCGCATAGGTTGTGTTCTATTTTGAATAGCATTTCCTCAAGTTTGGACACTAAGCTTGGAATAAAAAAAGATCGTTCATGTTTCTTGGCATGTCAGGAAAGTTTATTCCATTTAAAAAGTGCTTGATGGTAGTTGCCAAAAATATTCCTTCTTTGCTCTGATGATCGACATTGGTAATGCAGTCTGGCAAATGAACAAGGATACAAGATCTTTGATCACAACTCCACTGAAGTTAATTCCTAACATCCAGTGATATAATTCCTATTATAATTTCACGTCATATTTCGGAAGAAAATTACGAGAACGACAATTTTCCTGAAAATACCCAGTTTGCAATTCAAGCCTTGACTTCATTGTTCATTCGTGGAACTAATCTCGTCTGTGAAGTTTGAGCAGCAAACTTAACTTTACGTCTCCCACTGATCCCTGGTATGATTTTTTGAAGTAATTATACAATATATACGGGATGCGAGCGAAGTGTTTTCAAAAAGGGGTGCGAGTATTTGAAGGTAACATTTTTGTGAAGAAAGTTTTCAGTTTTCTATTTTCTATGGTAGTATTTTATTCTAGTCTTTCAAACTACATGTTTGTAATGCTTAAGATTACAAATTATAGTTCCGAATTTATTGTAAGATTCTTTGGCTATGAAAAGCTACAAATAAGTTTTCTACTTTAAAACAAGCAGCGAATGAATCAGGTTATCCAAACTAGAATTGATCATATACCACAACTTGAACCAGCACAAAAAAATTCAGTTTTGGACATAAGAGTTGAATAGTGTTACGAAATCATAACAAAGTCAATACCAGAGATTTTCACATTCGTTAGCAATAGATTTCAGGAGCCCATGGTTTCTAGTGGTTTTATAGACAAAATATCCTGTTTTTAAAACACATCATGACAATTTTTTCTCTTTCTATCATCATAGCGAATATTTCTCTTTACGGTCTTATGACTCGTGACATAAGAATGTACATGAAATAATTTTTAGTCTCTTGATTTGTTCGAAATTATATTGCTTGCGTCGGAATGATTTATGTTGGATGAACGTTTCCTCATACTAATTTTATTTTTTGATCTACTTAGTTTTGTAATTTCAATATATGCTCAAGCGTCGAAAAAATACTTTTTTCTGATATTTCATAATATTTATGCATTTCATATGAGCACGATAACAATTGGATCACATATTTACAAATCAAACGCGTCATAAAATAAATAAAATTTTCGAAGTAAGGATACCTCTCGCATTTATTCACTTTGCTTCAAGCTGTAGGTTGGCGTTCAGTCGACCTAGATATCTCGTGCTCAGCTTTTTGGCCTATTAATTTTCAAAGTTAACAGAGACGAAGTGGTACTGTTAAAGAGATTTTATTTAACAATTACAGCCCTCTAATTGTTAGACGATTTTAATGATGGTTACAATCGGATCTCTTCGTATGAGATACAGTAATTAAATTGGAACAAAAAAGTCAGAGTTTGTTCTTTAATAGATATCACTGAATAACAATTTGTAGATAACAACAACATACTCAGTAGTGATGAATTTTTTTTCAATGTTGGTAGAACTCCCTAAATTATTACTAAGATTGCATTTAAACGTGTAGAAAAATACACTAAAATACGTTCTTTTCTCATACGGTAGGCGCCATGCTGCAGTAACTAAAAAGCTGTCAAAGATCCTCGTAACAAATTTATAAAATTTTCGCAAAGCACTGGAGCACAAGTTCATGGTCCCCAAACATCTCACTGGGACCCCCGTTGTCTGCGACAGTCAAAGTACACAACAGTCCAGTGTCGAGAACAAAAGAGTCGAAACCTTGTTTCTGTTTTGTGCTCGTTAAATTCGTGTTGTGTTGGATATTTCTCTGTCTCTCGAATGAAAAAGTGTACAATTGTTTAATTTTTAATATTAGGGCTTTTAATTTTTAGCGATTTTGTAGAATGCGCATTCACTTCAATTCTTAAGTCTTAGGTTTTACATAAAAGTTTTTTCATCATTAAATTATTTGTTATTACATTATCAGGATAATGAATTGTCCAATGTAAGTGACAGTAAATGGTACCTGTCGCGTAATTGTTAATAGTTCCGGTCATTCTTGCTAAGCATTGAACTAGACATGTGGCAAGAGGCAAGTGAGAAAGCGATAAACGAATAATTTCGTAAGACTTTCAAGTGTTGCGCAACCTTCAGCTCCATTTAACTTTGCAGCTCCCAGCACAATTTAGCGATGCAACACTCAGCCCCACAATACCATTTAGGTATGCAACTCACAGCACCATTTATCTAAGCAACACGCAGCTCCATTTAGTTATGCAACACAATACCATTTACCTATTTGTACATACATCACAATGCTCCATTTAGCTATGCAACACCCAGTTCCATTTAGCTATGCAACACGCAGCATCATACAGCTATGCAACTCACAGCACCATTTAGTCATTAGGAGTACCTCAACTTTCAGAACTCGAAAATACATACAACTTCATTCACTGGCAGCACGTGGAGACCGAGGTGTCAGTTATAATGAATGATTTTTTTTGTTTTCAAAGTACAGGTAGACAAATAATTCATCCGTACTCATTCAGTGCGTCAATTTTTAAAGGGAAAACTGATGAGTTAAAAAGTTCAGGAAGAGTAAATTTTTAATTAGAAAAAGGATTTCATTGTTCCTGGAAAGAATATAGTTTGGGTTTGTCACTATCATAGAGACCTGATTGAATTTGTTTATAATGATATGGCTATGATCGAGGGACTTATAGCCAAATATGCTATACGCACATCACTTCGGCATAACACGCATGTCAGATTCGCTTAGATTTGCATGTTTCAAGTTATAATTCAGAATATAAAATAGACAGGAAAACTTGAAATCCTGAGTGTGTTCGTATCGTACAGGTAGTTAATTGATCGATAAAAATATAATATTTGATGATGGTGAGGTTCTATCTCACCATTTAACACTATTCTTTAAAAAAAAAAGGCTTTGCTGGCGTGTTTGCGTGAATTCATGGATTCATGAACAGTTCGAATGGTCTGAAACATATCGCTCTCCCTGCATTGTTAATCATGAAGTTGCACCTAGGTAAAGCTAAAAATTTTCAGCGGGAGTTAAGAGTTTCGGGTGTTTGAATGATCAAATAATTTCGGGATGTTTTGGAAACAGTGCTCAATTTAATCAAAGAACAAAGCTGCAGTTAAAAAAGTCTACGGACAATGGAACCAGCATTTAAGTAACCCTCATCAGCATCTCTAGGCACAAAGACAAGCCTATCATTGAGTTGGCCTTCGAAATGTTTTACCTTAACACATGAAAACTACTTTAAAATCATTCTTCCTTCAAGCTGCATTTATTTATTGGTAATCCAATTTATCGTAATATAACCATACTCACAAAAAAGTATGATGCCTACTGTTGTTATTTGTAATGACTTTCAAAAGCATAAGAGTATTAGATGTGTAGATATGTTACGTAATATCTTCGTTGACATTGCTTAAACTTTATTCTCTCGCTATCAAATCCAAATTATACAGAGGCTATTTCAAACAGTGTACTCAAGCGCTGAAGAGCACTGCCCTAACTCACGAGAACAAAGAGAACTTTATCATTCTCAGACAGAAAAAACTCTCGCTCAAACTTTTATTATGTGCCTTTGTTCAGCAGCTACTCTATCTCTCAGCTGCTTAAAAGCGATGAATGGGCATAAAAAATGGTCATAGTGGCGTAATTAGATAGCTAGCTCATAATGTGACAAAACACATTGAAAATTTAATGCGCACTTTGTGAATGATAGGGACAGGTGCATTATCAAAACAGTGTTTGTAACGTATCCAAAGGCGATGCTCGACGTAGGAACAACACATTTTAAGCGCCATTTGGTTTGCTTTAGAAATTTTAGTTAGAAATATTTGTTCTTGTGCCATGTGGGCCAGAAGTCCTATTCTTGATGATATTACTTGAGAAGCATGAATTATTTCATGGCTGTAGACCAAAGGATAATATTCACCAGGCATAATAACGGAATAAATAAATCAGTGATTCTGTCTATGTAGCAAGGTGGTGGTGAAACGGCTTAGAGAGTAGTTGAAAAAGTCCCAAGAAGCTCGTGACCCACGGAGCCCTTCAGGCAAGGCAAGAGACGTAGTCTTCCAAGTCCGCAGCTCATCAAATCCTGAGAGAGAATCGATTGCAAAAACTTCCTCGATCCGGCACCAAGCTGGCCGCAGAAGAGAGGATGAGCGTAACTTCGATGCACCGAGTGCTTTAAAGTGATCTCGAACCTTCCCTCACGCGATGCTAATGAGCCATGAGCTCACAGACATCCATAAAAACTTCAGAGACTAGAGATGCTTCAAAATTTTTAAGAATATGAAGAATACCATGCTACCCAATCTGGTTGAGCAGGAAGGTTATAAAATCTTAAAACAAGCTATTTCACAAGCCTGTGACCTTCCTGCTGAATTGAATGTATAACAGACACTGATTCAGCTGGCTGGATCAGTTTGATTGAGTCAGTAGAAGCTAGCAGGTCTCACAGATTAACGTAAAAAGTATATCTATGGTAAAAGAGCTTTTGAGGTTCTCTTTCTGTAAATAGTCACTTGTTCATTTGTTTTTTAGTTTGCATTAGAAAACATAAAATGGTGTAATATTAGCAATAGAAAAAATTATGTTTATTGGTGTTGTCACAGGAATTGTGAACTTGTACGTTTTTATTTAATATTTTTCCTTGCTGATTCGAAGAAAATATGAGAGGAGAGTATACTTCATGTACTGGCGAAATGAGCTTCAATGGTACAACCCAAGAAAAGGAATTGCATAAGAGATTGCCCGGAGAGTAATTTACTTCCGCTCAGTTGAGCTACCCTATCTTATCCTGATCTTATCTCTAAGTGGATTCTCTTTTTGTAGTATTAATTCACATTGTCGAGCTCTGTAGGCGTCTACCTCCTTCCAAAAGAATTTCCTGAATTATCAAATAGGCGACGTTCTAGCTAAATCACTGTCGAAGCGTTTATTCTTAAATAGCTGTAATTCTTGCCCAAAATTGATTATTCACTGATTCCCGGCTTAAATATATGGCGCCATCTTGAAAGAATTTGAGATGTGGGATAGCCGGATGCACCTTCCTCTCTCGTGCAATTGCATCCAAGTTAGAGCAGGTGGCGCACGAACTTAGCAGCGAACGGTTCCCGAGGCGAAAAGCCTAAGTGACCTCTCCCCTGACTCCACAAATTAATTCCGAACTTTACCATTAGCGCTAAATTGTACTTCCTGTAGTCAAGTTTCTTTCATATTATAAATACAAAAACCGAGTCCGCTTGAATCCCTGCTGAAGATAGAATTCCAAGTCCTATTTAGCCTCATGATGTTAACGGTAAAAGTTATCTCCGAGCAATAATCCTCTCCATTATCGTGCGTCCTGCGAGCCTCTCTAGGTTCCCTTAGGTTAATTTAGCAGAGAATTTCATGTGTGAAAACCCCGTAAAGCACATGCTTTTGTATATATGTACAAGCAAATAAAATAGGTACCTGCGTAATGAGATTCACTAAAATAAATGTACATGTGGTACCTTACATATGTTGAAATTATTAAATTAGGTAGAGGAAAAAGTCACTGGAAACAGGAAACTAGCATAAGATAAACTATGATGGAAAAATAACTGAAACGGACGCAATAATTCTTTTACATACTTCGTCATTTTGAAACCACATAAAATTCACATACGTAAATATATGGGTAGTGATTACTATTTTATACTCGGCAATTTGCACGCTTGAAAATTAATGAAAATGTTGGAATTTATATTTGACGGAGCTGAAATCACGAAATCCGACTCCCATTTCCCTAGTAACTCGAGCAGTACTACTCAAAGCGGAGCCCGCGACCCGGTGCTGGTACGCAAGCCTTAGCGACCAGTACTGGTTTTATATGTTTTGATGCCGTATTATTTGTCTAAAAAATGAAAAAATGTTAAATAAATCGTCAAATTTTAATATGTTTGTTACATATATGTACTGTTTCTGGTGCAAATAAATAATTTTACGAAATAGTACCTGTGTGTGCTTGGTACACTGAAATCAAAAAGCAGGTCGTCCACATGAGATAGTTCGAGGAGCATTGATCGATCTGAGCTGTCCTGCCCCGCAGCCTGCAGAGTAAATGGAAGGCTTTGGGCATCACAGGCCCTGTCCCACGCACCTTCAATTACTCTTTGCGACTGTCCGACAGCAGCGCTCTCTCTTGCAGGAGGAACAAGCGGCCGAACATTGTGTTGAGTTGAGTGTTCACTTGAGAAGGAATATGTCCACACTATGTGCTGTGTTTCTGTACAAACCCAATTCCCTCACATATTAGCATTAACTGTAAATTAGCATGCTTGCATGGTTTCTTTTACTGCAGTTTGAGTAAGAATAAGTTAGATGCTAAAAAGGAAAATATAAATGTCGTTGAAAATTGTCGTACTTCTTTTCACATAGACTCACTTTCGCTAGATAGAAGGAATACTCTTTTCAATCAACTGAGTTTTCAATAAAAATCCTTAGCACCAAGTAATTCCTCAATGTATTTTTGTGTATACAAGTAATAAGCCTCCTTTGCTATAATATGGTAATCCATCCGGACTGTCAACTCAAATTCGGCTTGTTTATATTAATATCTGTCTATAAGAATGCAGTGAGCGTCACAAACCTCCAAGTAACGGCTACCCAATATGACTACGACAGGTTATAAGGTTTTGGCTCCAATACAGTTGTGTTCGTCATGCTTGATGAATTCGGGTAAGTTTATAAATTACTTGGTGAAAGGATGGAAATTACTTTCGCCATAGCTGAAAGTAATTTCAAGATAGGCTCAGAGAGCGCGTGCTCGGAGGACGTGTTGCAACACGCAAGGCTGGAGTAGGACATGGTCATTCCAAGTTAACACCTCACGCCAAGTGGTTGCTGCAGAAATTTTCTCATTACTTTCAGGGTCTTTTATTTTTCAGTCTCAGAATCGAGTCAAATGTACAGAAAACGACTCCAATGAGTGACGTTAAATTGAATGTTTTTACTCCTCCCAAGATATCAATTATGTAACTATTTGTGACGTCCTAACTAGTCCTAAATGCGAGTACCTCAGTGCAAATTTTCTCTGGAAGAGTCGCTTGAATTCACAATGCTGTACATTCTAATTTGTGTAACAATTTTAATCACATATCATTAGCACATGGAACTACGATGCTGATACTGACTTCTAAAGAGTGCAAGTTCTTTTCCGTAGGCATCGATAATCTTTAATTCCTAATACTGATGAATCTGATAAATGCGAGTTACCTTAAAGCGAGAGCAATTGGTGGGACTTTTCATCAATAAACTATTTGCTCTGTAGCTGAACTTAGCGAGAAAGATGAAACTGCATAGCTTCCTCCAATTTGGACCGAAAATTTCTCCATTACATATTTGACATGAGTTCATTTTGGCGAGCTTCTACACACAGAGCATACAGCATTTTTCAAAAAGAAAATCAGGTCAGCTCTTAAACGGTGTAACTGAGCCACTGTCTAAGCAAAGCTTCAAATTTAAGAGTTTTCCATTGGACAGTTCTGATTCGCCCTAAATCCAGAAAAACGACGAATTGGCCAGAATAACCTCTTTTGCTGATGCAATGATCAGCTGTGCCTCTTTTGAAAAACTCTCGCTCAGCATTGACGAACAGACACAATAAGGTGCAAGTCATTACTGAAAAGGGATTATTATTATCATTAAGTCTTTTCATAAATGTGAACAAAAATTAAAATGTGAAAAGTCTAATTTGGGTCAAATGAAATAAATAACATGCTAAGTGAGTTCTTCAGCTTAACTTCAAGCATAATATGAATAGATAAATGTAAATTAATACCCTCCTCCAGAAACATTACATATCAAGCTAACTAGTAGTAACATTAGCAAGTAATTTCATTTCGTATATTTAAGGTTTAGAATATTACAGCGTTTTTAAATGTACTTAGGAGTAAATAATATTAGGAAATGTCTAAGTGTTAAAGTTTTCCTTGTTGTAAATTTTTCAACTGCGCTGTAAAATATACGTAACTTTAACAGTAGGCTACTTGTAGCCTCACTTCGTTACCCTTGACTTTGAAAATGCGATGTTTTCAAGCGATGAGCTTTCCACTCTGCCCTGCCTACCGAGCCTAAAGCATGGAACTAATTTTTTGAAAAGGGAGATAGCGGCCAGCTGAAATGACTGGAAGCATCAAAGCCTGTTCGTCTCGGTTGCACAGCGCATAATGGTCAGTTCTTCGTATCCTTCGTTGACTGTGTTGAGGGTGAAAGAACTGGATTCAAAAATGCTTTGCACTCTGGCTCAGCTAACTGGGACCTATTTTTTAAATTTTGCAATGTGATTTAATAGTGTAAGTCCTTGCATGCCTCATGGATTGAATATTTGTGTAGCTATCAAAATGATGTAGAGATAGGAACGTGATAAAACATAACGCTATTCCACTAATATTAGGCATCTCTACGAGCACTATGTTATTTTTGTATTGAGGAAAAATACAAGTCATCTGGATGTATGCGTTTAATTTGAAAAATATTTCTATGAATTCAATAAAATTATAGTAGAACTTAATTAAAGCACGTCAAAGAATTCAGGATCATCTTGAACAAAGGTGAATTCGAATTTCTTCGCCCACGAAATTGTGAAAGGAAGAATTATTTAATTACAGTTTACCACCGTTTTAACAGTTTGGCTGCTTTTGAATATCTTAACCGAAAAACTCTTCAATGAAAAAGTTGTTGTGAAACATGCCCAACTTAATCACTTCTTTGTAAATGAGTAAATGATACCATTCAACATTTAGCATCGGTTTTACTAAAGGGAAATAAGGCCTTGACTCAGCGCCCATCCCTCTATCAGGGAGGAGGAAGGAGATTTTAGAGGCAAAACTGAGTCAAAATGAGTCAAATGAGTCGATCACCTGAGCGCTGACCTCCTGCCATTTATAAAGGCGCTTTGAGCGTCTCAGGGCCACCTCTCGTATCATACTTTTGTATGAGGCAGAAGCAGCGAGTGCTCGCGTGGTGTACGCCAGCCGCTTGATGGAGGATGTTCTCTTCCTAGCTCCTGTTCCTCCTGACAGGACAGGAGAGGCCAAAGACATGACACCAATCTCAGCTTCGTAAGAGCTCATGGGTTGCTGGAATGTAGTGTGTGTGTGTGTGAGTGTGTGTGGGGATGTGTGTGTGTGTGTGGGCGTCTGTGTGTGTGTCACTACTTTCAGCTTGCTCGGTAGCCTCCCTAGTAAAGATATCGCTATTAATTTCCATTTTTAAAGAAATCATCAATTTTCCATATTTTCGCTCTGTTATTACCCAAACCATTTTAATTTCTCACGCAGCGTTCCCAGTTCTCCTACAGTTATCTCACAGCACCTGCCTTTTACCTAATTTTTCACGCAGTTCAAACAAAGGGTGCGCTACAATGGTTCTCAAAAGTATCAGCTATGCCATAACAAGTTTAGTTTTAATCTGTCTTATACTCTCAGGTGCACTATGGTTCTGCGCCATTCAAAAGGATTAGAGCATAATGCATTATCAAAGTTAGTAGGTCGGTGTCAATACAAAATATACAAAAGTGAGATTGCCTCGGTGTTCGAGGAGCAAAAGGGAATAACCAAAAATAAATAAAAGGAGTAGACAGAAAAACGTACTCAGTAATAAAGGGAGATTCAAATTCGTGCGGTTATTGTGCTAGTATTCTCAGCAAGCAATTCCAAACTGGATGGTGGAGTGGGGGTTGTTGGTTTGGTCGGTGTGTTAGGGGGGAGGGGGGGGGGAACAGGTTTTGTTATGAGCTCCGCTTCGTTCATTCGTCAGTACAACCTCGAAGGAACACGAAGCTCCTTCGAAGTTCCTTCGTCTTTTGCGTATGGTATTATGATGGAGTTTTTAACCTATGGTCCTTCGAAACCTAAGAGACATAAAGAGACAAACACAGTTTGAGGACGATTGACTGTCCCAAAACCAACGGCTTACAATGAACAGAGAATTTAAAGGCAGCCTAGAAAGTGACGAAAACGAAAGTGCTGATCGACGCTCATCGCTAAGTCTCACAGATGACGTCATCCGTGCACCGTGTGAGAGGTTATCGAAGGTGATCTTCGAAGGTTGACTTTTGACGTAATTGCGTTGGAAGTGGGTATCAGCATTGGGAGCGTTCATACGGCATCATCTATTTTATAAGTGAACATCCAGGGCTTAGAAAAATTAGCGCTCATGATTTGTTTCGAAGTTCACTGCCCAAAACCAAAAACAGGTAAAGTTAAAGATTTGTAAGTAATTACTGATTAGATTCCGGCAAGATGAAGAGGATTTTTGAGGCGCATCGTCCCATCTGATGAGACACGGGTCCATCATTACCCTGCGGAATCAAAAATGGCAAGTAAAGAGCTGGGAAGAAAGGATGAAGCCTGCTCAGTAAAGGCAAAAACTCGTCTCTCAGCCGGGAAAGTTCTCGGGAAGGTTTTTAATAGCAAAGGAGTTATATTCATTGACTTTTGTCACGATTGACGTACGGGAAATGCAACTTACTTCTGCCAGTCGTTAGAGTCAGCAAAAGCCGCCTATCGAAACGAAAGACTAGTTACGCCCATCAGAGATGTCATCCTTCTACATGACAACGCCAAGCCTCACACTTTGATTTTACAAAGAAACCCTACTGTCAATTTGTTCCCTTGTGACTATTATCGTTTGCATCCGAGAATGAATCGCTTGGAGGGGAACGATTCGAAAACAAAGAAGGTGCCGAAGAGCGAGCGAGTATTGTTTGGCGTCGTACCTTCAAACTCGTTTTGAGCAATGAATGCTCAAGCATACAAATCATTGGTTAAAGTGTGTATAACATGAAAAAAGCTGTTTAAAGAACAGTTGAAGGCTTCATTTATGTATAGCATCAAACAGTAACTGTATTAAAAAATATCGGTTATATTTTAATCACTAATCCATTTCGTATAAGTATGTTATAAACGAAGGGAGGTATGAATTTGAATATAAGGCTGTTAGGTAAATATATCTTGTAAGTACAGTGTTTACCTGGCTACCACGTATTTTTTTAGACCGGTAGACTTCATAATTATTATTTAGCTTCCCTAATCCATAACCTTTTTTTAAAATGAAGTGAACCTCGAAACGTGAAACCATTAATGAAATGCGTCAAGCAGGAACACTAAACTCATACACTACAAAACGCGTTG
Organism: Orchestia grillus; assembly: GCA_014899125.1. NCBI lineage: Eukaryota > Metazoa > Arthropoda > Malacostraca > Amphipoda > Talitridae > Orchestia > Orchestia grillus. The sequence goes on from VOMN01085503.1 coordinate 45,318, forward strand.
ATGCTCCCACGAAAATAAATGGAAGACAGCTGTACGCTGGAAATAGAGACTTTACTGATAGGTCTCGAAGTCGAAGACAGCAAATATCACTCAAGCCTATAGCAGAGACCAAGTGTCCTGGTCCAACGAGATTAGGCCATCCTGTTCTTCGAATTTTAATGCACTGGATTTTCTGTGTGGGTCATACCCGAAGCAGAAACTTTTTCAGGAGCTCACAACTCTGTCGAAGATTTAAAGGTCTCTCTACTCCGGGCATTAGATGAAATTCAACAGGAAAGTCATATGCTGCAGATGAGGGCTTGCGGCGCACAATTGAAGCTCCAATTGACGTTGTTAGTGGTTATTTTGACTATATTTAACGTTTGTTTTTCCTTCGTAATGTTTTTGTATTAGTACAGTGTAATGCGTTAAATAGTCAATTAGTTAATTATCAATTGGTACACCAAGTGAAATGCTTCAGTTATAAGTTATTCGTTCTTTTAATAGTTTCATAATTCTGCCCCGCTGTGTAAGTGCAGGTTACTCTTCAAATGCATGAGTTGGAGAGTGGACACGAACGGTATTTTCAGGCCGTGCCATATCTTAAGTTCCTTATGACTTCCTTTTGAATCTTTAGGTGTGTTTACGATCGTATGACGTACCTTTATCACAGTCGGCACAGTTAATTTCGCAAAGTTTACTGGAGAGCAGCGCAGTGAAAGCACAGTAGCGCAGTCATTATGTCCGCTTTACAATATTAGTACCAAGGTCCACCAGCATCCTCTCACAAAATCGTGACCTATACAGATAATCTGCGTGAAACTGCCAGAATGCGTCTGAAATCCACTATTGCGCAAGGAACTGTTGAAAGCCTTCCGCGTAATTGCTCTAATTTTAATTAGGATAAGCGATGAAACTTCTTACTTTGTATCTCTGCATAACATAGCATTCATTCTGCAGGGATTCTTATTTTGAGACCATGCAATCAATTTACGTTCCTTCACTGCGACACATGATTCCTGGAATTTCACTATTGATAGAACCTGGCGGTAATCTCCGAAATTTCTTATCTAAATTAGCTTTGGGAAACCAATCTCTTATGGGAACAGGAAATCAATCGGCTATACCATTCTCAATATTGACTTAATCCTTTGAAATTATGGGAGCGGCAAACAAACTCTTCTGTCTGTACACTCGTTGGACTCAAATTGCGAACATTGCTTCAAAGGATTCCTGCAAATTTGAAAGCTCCCTTTGGAGTGACTGCGAATCATGAAGATCACTTTTTTTTCTTGCTCGTGATCTGTGAACAACTCCGTGGGAATATGAATCAGCCTGAAATTTACTTCCGCTTCTGCTGTTGAAAGAATATCACAAGGTCCAATAGTAATGTTAACTTAGTGTATGTGATGTGCGCTAAAACCATCGACCTCTCAGGGGCATATAAGAGAGACCATAGGTCATAGGGTTACCTTAGTTAGGTTTGTTTATCTTATGCTGTCGGGACTTGAGTCTAAGAGCGATACTGTTAAGTTACCTCAGCTTTAGCGAGGTCTTTGGAACTTCTATCTTTCGTGACCACTTTGCTTCTTTCCATTTTCATGCCTTCTTCGCTGATGATTCTTTATTTTTTCTTCTTTTTCCTTCTCAACATGCTGTTTCCATGCCTAGAGGATTTTATGTGGCAACACACCTAGTGTATAGATTCCCCATTCTTCTAATTCCGTAGTAAATGATCCCTTCCCTTTCGATGCGAGATAGTCGGAGGTACTAATAAACTGCTATCCTAATACTACTACTACTACTTAAACTATTGATTATAAATTCAGTCACTGGAAGAACTTGCCGATTTAATAATAATTAAAAGTACAAAAAGAATCCCCTTGAGATGAAAATGAACGACACGTGTTTCAAGAAGAGTTGCAACTATTCAATACACGTATTTCGAAAATGCTTGAACGGTCATATCTAAGAGGTAATTTGGACGATTTCACCTATTAAGGGAATATTAGAGAGAGGCAAACTTTTCACACTGTTAACTCTACACGAATGTAATATGTCTAGATGAGTGGGAACAGGTTTTCAATTTATACACAGACAAACGCTGATATGCACATATTTGTTTATGTTTTTAACTGAATTGTCTTTCATACATTTCATTGAAAATTTGCGTTCAAGCTCCTTCCCATAGCCATCGATAAGGGTTGGATTTTACATAATTCATCCGTATTTTACACTAGCGTAAATAACCATCGCTACTAGTGTAGCCTGGACCTCCCCAGCGCAGTGTGAGACAATACTGCTGAGTCCTCTCGCGCATAGAACACTAGATCGGTTCCAGTAATCCAGCTCGATCGAGCAACTGCTCGACAGTCGTCCTCTGCATAGTGCGATATGAACTAGAGCGGGCATACAATAGAACGGAAAGAAATTGTTTCATTACCTAATCGCGACAAATAAGAACATAGAGCGGTTGTTTGCTCGAACTGACTTCTTGCTGTCCGAGGAGGCCACTGTAGTACAAATCCTGTTCGCATGCGACAGGAGATCAAGAAGGAGCGGGAGGTCCTCCACCGTGAAAGCAATCATGCTGCACTAAAAAAATGAATGGAACAAGTCACTTAGTCTTCACCCTGTTGTTTGTCGTCCGCTGTTTGATATGCAGGTGTTATTGCTCGGGATGTGCGTCCCAGGTAGATGGTCAGCAGCAATTGGAACAAACAGCGGGCATAAAATCTATCTATCTATCTATCCATCTATCTATCTATCTATATAATATAATATCAATAATATCTATCCATATAATATAAGAATTGAACGATTCCGAAGAGTATAAATTCTGGTTGAAAGCTCTTGCTTTCGGAGTCTAAAAAATTGAACAATAATGGAAATATTGTGGACGTTCAAATTCTCATAGAAAAATTAAATTTTGTTCATTAGTTTAGCACCTATTTCGATGAATACTTTGTTGAAATCAAGAACTTTATTGATACGGGGCATGAGGCTAGTAAAATTTGGAAAACGTACAGGAATACTTCTGCGAATTTATTGATTGCCCGCTACATATATGTTCGCAATTTAATTTTTGGTTTCTCCCTTTTTACATTCTCAATATCTTTGTTAACGGACAGTCAAGCTGCATTGACAGCAGTACTCGTGAGTCTTTGAGAAAACTATTTTGATGTATTTTTACAGAGTATTTCACCTGGTATTATCTGTCAAAAAAAAAGGAACTCTATATTGGTGGTAGATGACAATCTGTAATATGTGCGATTTTTATTCAAAGATTGCAAAATACGCTTCATGGCCTCTTCTCAACAATTGTAAGAAACTTTAAGCCGTTTGTCACTTTGCAACTGATTGTGAAATAATTTCATTTGACAAGTATAATAGAATACCGTTCTTTTACACAATGGACTCTATAACTTAAAGGTCTTCACCTGCCTATGAAAATCGTTGTTTACTTCGAATACTACAAGCGCGAACACTTCCGCTCAGATAAAATGTTGGGAAGTTCTTATTTTATATGGATTTAATGGAGCAACTAAAATTATTTCTTAGAATATAAGCCAGTTTAGGAAGAATAATCAATGCCCGGGAAAATCCCATGTTTACAGTGCGATGTAAAATTATTCAGGACTATTCTTTATCATTTTTAATAAATCTAAATTAATGGCAAGCTGATAAAAATTACGCGCGTAAAGATCCAGTACGCCGTCTCCATTGTGTTCCGGATAAATTTAACAGTTTCTTGAGTAAAATGAAAAAGTGCTCTGCTAAAATAGAAGTAAATGTATTGAAAACGTTTTTAGTGGTATAAATATTTAAATAATATTAACAAATTTCACTTGGAAAATCTATCTTTATAGTTTCGATCACAGCCTTGATCTGGCTCCGAAACTTGGAGTTAGTTGATTTTACAGTTTCGTAAGGAAGGATTTCAAAAACTGCCTCAATTCCTTCGGTTTGCTAGACTTTTATATAATGTACTGGCAGAGTGATTGTTTTTTGCGAAAGTGCCCCGTTCAAAGTAGTCCAGTAGGTTCAAGTCTCCAAGCGCTCTGAAAAAAGAAGGAATTAAACAATTCTCAAATTCACCCCGAATACCCTGTACTTATAAACGATTCTAATTAACACTTCCCCTGGAACAAATGCGGAAACTGTAAGGAGATAAAAAATTTCGAAAATTCACCTTTCCATTTTTATTTAGTGTTTTTCATTTTACATAACTCCCTATTGGTGAAAATAGTCCCATGTACAAGAATACATACATTTGATAGCATTCAACTCATAAAATAAACAGGTTCATTACTCGTTCAACAGGATGTCATTTGAGATTGAGAATTGACGCTACAGTGAAGAAGATAAACTTGCCCAGTTATGCTGCGATGTTATCAGTGTAACCATTCACGCGTTCTACGTGAAGTCGATATCGTACTCCGGACGGATTCAGGTGACGGCTGAGGCACTTACGCTTCGCGTGAATGGAGCTCCACTGATCGCTCTCGAGTTGTATTTTTAGACATAATTGCCCCGTGCTTATGGGCAATGTCGTGACCATGTTGAGGAGGAAGGTTTTCTCGACGCAAAAGACACAAAGGAACAGTTTACCATGACAAGCAATTTGTCAACCAAGAAGACAGAATCAATAAGAAAATGCTGAGGTCGCCAGATAACCATTGCGGTCTAAATGAAGCAGTGATAGATGGTCTTGCAGCTAAATAAAACTGCGATGGATGGTCTTGAAGGTAAATGGAGCAGCAATAGGTAGCTTTGCAGCTAAATAAAACTGCGATGGATGGTCTTGAAGGTAAATAAAGCTGCGATGGATGGTTTTGAAGGTAAATGAAGCAGCTATAGATGGTCTTGCAGCCAAATGGAACTGTGATGGATGGTTTTGGAGGTGTTTAAAGCTGCGATGGATGGTCTTAAAGGTAATTAAAGCTGCACGGATGGTTTAGAAGGTAAATGAAGCTGCCATGAATAGTCTTGCAGCTAGATGAAGCTGCGATGTATTGTCGTAAATAGAACTAGTCAATTCTAAGTATTAGGAATTCGTTTTATTCTAAATTCAAAACTGCGACGTGAAACGTATTACTGGATATATTTCGAGTAATATGTCCATCAGTTGTAAGGTAATAATTTTCTGCAATATTTCACATGTTTCTTTTCAGATCTGCTTCCGCAGGCTAAAGGTGGAAGGAACTGATATTTCGTACGTTATTCAACAAAAGTAATTAAACAAAATATCTGATGTGGCATTATGAAGGGGAGCCAGTGTAAATTCCTTTAGCAGCTTGTAACTGAATATCTTCTAATTCGAATGAATTCATATACCTTCTGAACCCTAATGGTATCTTTTCAATTTCATAATTTCACGCAACACACGACTCGATGCGCTGGGAATCCCTTGCGCTGCTCTTTTCGTTTTGCATTTCAGGCTTACATTATGCTGCGTCGAATATGTGAAAAAGCTGTTTTTTCAGCTGCTTGGTAGGAAACAAATATTTTGAGGTCTGGTATGGCATGGCCCACGATGACTCTCATGACGTGATGAGAAATAAAAAAATCTATTCAAGTGGATCTGAAAATCTAATTAAAAAAAAGGACCCAAGAGGTAACAATGGTTTTCGAAAAAAAGCGAAACAAGAATGGCGGTGGCATTCTTCAGGGTGAGCGAGGCCCGTCAGAGGTGCAATACCAGCGCAAGTTGTGATAGTACTCGTGGATTGCAACGTCCCCTGGGCCCTCGTATTGGACTTCTCGCGCCGACAGAGAAGAGACCATTCAGTCTGGACTCCAGAGAACGGAGAATCTATGCTCCTGGTTTGCTTCTCATCACAGGATCCCTGGACATAGGTAGAAACAGCAAGTTTAGAATGACGTGAAGAAAGGGAGTAAAATATAGCGAATAAGGTGTGGAAATTAAGAGAAGCTAAGCGGGTATGAAAGCGAGAACTGCCGATGACGTGTCAATAGCTGAGGTTCCCTAACAGAGTTCTCACGGTTACTGCAGTCTTGTAGCACACGAGAGACAAACCGAACTAATTTAGCATCGTTGCGTATCCTCTGCCCCTGAGGACACCAGCACAAGCGAACGCGCTTCTTCCTTTCCAAGTGGAGACAACCGCTACTGCAGCCGACGGTATTTTTTGTTGTTTTGTGGCCTTAAATTGCATGATACATTTTACTCGGGTGGACTGATTTTTCGCATGTATAAAACGGATGAGAGCATATATCTATACACATGTCACGCACATAATTATAATTGATCAAAAATGGCACGTCATAAAAACTGAAATGCGGCCATCTATGAAGACGAATTTTCCACAAAAAACCTTCCATGGTGGGATGTACAGTATACACGTGCCTATTGTGTGCCCCCCCCTGCGGTCGGATCTAGGGGAGCCTCGCACTGAGAGCGCAGGGTGTTCTGTTTGTGTGGCCGTGTCTCTTTAGGGTACGTGGTGAAGAGAACCCTTCCATATTATAATCTCTCAAAGTCCGAAATCAATCATGTATAGTATGACCTCAACTATTCTATCAGCTCTCTACCGCCTGGTCAAGTATTATTAGGTTAAATTCACACTGCGCTGCGATCACCCCAGACCCAGTTCCAGCTTCACGTCAGCCTGCATTAATTTTTTATTTCATTCGGGCCTCGCGAGCTTCCATGTTGCTCGTCAGGGGATCATGGGANGGGGGGGGGGAAGCAGTGAACGTGTTGTAGGAGGGTGCAAGCTAGCTGTAGAATGCGGTAACATTACACAGTTTTTTCAAAGCTTGCTCCTCACGTATTTTCTCTTCAGCACAATGTTCGTTCTGGGGGCTTAAATTTCGAGCCTGCAATTCAGAGAATCGAGCTCTGAAGTGCTCTGCAGCACGTTGATATTGTTCTGCAGACATAAAATATTAATATCACCTGCGTATAAGTGATAGAGACATAATTTTTTTTTAATGCTAAAAATTGAGATGGCGATCTGCGGCGAATAAATTACATGACAATAAATCCATATTGTCTAAGCTGTGTACGAAATTGTAACGAAACTTATGTACGCATATTGGTTAAATAAATCGATTTTAAAATGTACGGTCAGTTTTCTTATGAAGATGATTGGTAAATATGCTACTAGGTTAATTAAATTTTCAAGGAATTTTCCATTGAATTTTGTTTAGGCTCCATGGCTAAGGCATTACTTTCCTGCTGGCCCACATTACCAATTTATTTAATAATTACTTGTGACCTACACTCCAATTTTCAAAACTTCTTTAAATTTTTAGTTTAGAAAATAAAACACGTCACTATTTAATGGTCATTGTCGTACTTCAAACCCATATACACGTACATATTTCATTCTTCCATAAAGTTTTCACTTTGAATATCACTGTCAAATGCAGTCGGAAGGCTATAATTTCTGGCTTCAGGCTCATAAAACAAGTCGAGTCAATGAACAAGTGTCTTTCGAGCTCTCAAATTTATCATCACTACGTACAAACTAATCTGCCTGCAAGACTCAGCAGTTGTAATCTTCCCACTATTGAGAATTTGCCTCCATTGACGCTCTCAAAATGCATAGAAATAATTTTAGCGACGCTTCCAAGCACCAGCTTATCATCCACCAAAGCCTGCCTAGGCGGACGTTTGGAGGGATGAATTACTGGAATAATGGTGAAAGTATAATGTGCAAGGGGATGAAATGCCTTCACTCGTATAAAATACTGTGTAGGTGCTCGGTTAGCAAATCCTAACTAGGTTTTGTGCCATTGTTGTAAATTGTAGCCTTGCTGTGCTCTACCTTTCGATAAACTTTTCCATTTTTACCAGCACTCGACGGCATAACATGAGGGTAGACTTATATGGATGCCATGGAGGAGACCGAACTCTTAAAGAAGGGGCTCATGGTCTCAGATGCACAAGTGAGGCGCCCAGGAAATCATTGTTGTCTTCAAAGCGACACACGAACCAAAACAAAGTTCTCTAATTCCAACTTTGCAGTCTCTTTCTTTTTCTCTTCACCAAAACTCCCGCAATCAAAGTTACATTAGAAAGTTGAGAAAACGGGTGAGATGCCTCAGTGGCTGCACTCAATAGAGACCCTAAGCCAACATTTTAGTTAGGCCTGCGTTTTTGCAGGCAGAGGACAATTCTGAAGTTTTGGTAATAAACGAGACAAGGAACTCCAGCTGAAACGGTCGGCGTGACAAAAGTATTAAAAGCGGAGTACCTCTAACTCGACTTGCGTGGTGCCGAGGTGCAGAAATTGGGTTATTAGTAGGAAATCTTACCCTGAGTCATATGAAGAAAAGCACAATCGTTGTTAAAAAAACTTATATTGACATTCGGACCAGTCTGTTTTCGTAAAATTGTATCGTCAGTGAATGCCATCTGAAACGATACAACACGTAATGTACATTACAAAATAAAATTGCAGTGGAGAAGATTACACATTTCTAAAATAAGAAAACAAAGACTAAAACAAAATTAGTCTGTGTTTTCTCATATTAGAAATGCGTGTTTTTCCTTTTTTTCGAAAGTTACAACTTAAATACTGAACATAGACGTCTGTCAAATGCTGCGTTAGCCTACTACTCTTTAAAGTTAAATGAGCGTAGCAGAACACCTCGACAAGCCGGAAATTCACTGCACGGTGTAGAGCGAATCAAATTCACCAGAACATCATACGGTAATACAGACGCTGTGTGGGGCGTGCTCTACGGTAGTATTATGCAGTGAGTAATTTGAATTGGAAATGTTGGCAATTTAAGTCTTGATGTGCGTAGTTGACTGACAGTGACGAACGCTGGAGATGTGGTGCAGTTCTGACGTATAAAAATTCTCTGCTGTACTTCAACTGGTGGCGAGTGTGTTGTGAGGCGAGTGTGTTGTGACGCGAGTGTGTTGTGACGCGAGTGTGTTTTGACGAGTTCTAAACAAATTTATTCCTACAGGGTGGCATAAAATTGTTTTCCTGCTATTTTTGATTGTAGAGTAACTATGAGGTATCATGTACCGTTAAATATCGTATTGATCAAGTACAGTAAAATGAAATAACAAACAGATACGTAAATGTTGTTCGTTATTAACATTTAAAGAAGCCATGCAATGTTTAATGAATGCATAATGAGGGAATTTTGCTCACTGTGCGAATAAATTTAGCCATAAAAAATTCCAATTGCAAAATTTGGTGCTATGTAATCGCTCAGCGATTAGCTTTGCAGGCAGAGCGCTTTGATTATTTCTCTTTTTAAAAAAATGTTTATGAAAGTGTAAAAAACGCTTCTGGAATAATTCATTTAAATCTGGATGATCAATATTGCTCGTCAGTGAATCGGCAGCTGATCAAGGCGACGACGATAAAATCAGTTATGATTACGTTGAGAAATAATCCTTGTTTTTGAATTAAAATCAGTTAAAACTTTTGTAAAAGTGTCTCATGTTAGAGTCCCCAATGGGTTCAAGAAGTTTGGAACATTTAAAGTCATCTAACAAACAGTTTTAATTTTTACTCAGCTCCTTACTGCATTTACTGCAGTACACTTACTACATTTTGACGGCGCTATGCAATAAAGTTAACAAAAGAAATTTTCTCAAAGCCAGTTATACACTCAAAGAATAACTCGTACAATCGTGACGTGACCATCCCCGACGTCTACCAGCCAGTCCATCTGTCAGTTTTGAATACGTCATGCCCATAAACCTGAATAAATTAATGATTGTGTTACAATAAATTTCCTGACGTAAACTTCATTTCGAAATCTTCCGAATTTTTTAAGGACTTCAAAACAAGGTTTTCTTCATAGTGATTCCCAGACGTCCGCTCTTCGAAACTATACAGCAAATTTGCTGTACCATATACTTTAAGCACCAATTATCATGTAAACTATGGCGGGGCAAATGATGTTATTTATTAAGATGCCTTCTTATATTTACGGTAACCCTGACAAGAAATAATTGTACTTTAGGTATCACTGATACGGTAACCTTATCTGAGAGTCTCGCATTAGTTTAGGAATTCGTGCCCGGGAATTTTCTCATACAGAAATCCTCAAAAGCGTGACAGAGAGACGGACGGATGCACTATCCAACCAACCAAGCAACACTGGGTTATTATGTTATTGTACAGTGGGACTTGCTGTCCTCGACCATGCGTTGCTGTGGCTTAGTCTGATTAAATGGAAAATAAATAAAAGACGTATTCAAATACAACATTGTATCAAAATTTCAAATTAATCGATAACGAACGTTCGGAGGTTAAAGATTTTGAATAAATAAAAATATTGGTTTTTATTTATATTAGATAAATAGAGACCCAGAGACTTAGATAAATAGAGACTTTCGATGATGAAATTTATTACTGTGCCAGTGTTGAAATTATTGGTTTTTCGACAGTGAATTCGATACTACCATTTTTTCACAGATACCATAAGCCCCTCCCTTTCTCTTCCCCATATGCCGTACCCAGGCAACGAAACGCTCTCTGAAACTCTGGATTTTGCCTAAATGTTCATGCTCTTTTTGTTTATCCTTTTCTCTTCCGTTAAGAGTTGACCTTATTGATGTAAGTTAGCTCGTTAGAGCCAACTTCTGATAGTAGAAGCTCAAGACAGTATTTCTTCGAGCAGGCTTGAAAAGTGAAAGTACAAGACGAAAGTTCTGAAAAGTTTTCATAATTGGGCCGTTCACGTAGAGTAGCGATACTCTGAGATAGAATTCTTAATTGCGCGTTCCGAAATTTTGTACCGTGCTAATTTATTATTGCATAGGCTTCGTCTCAAATTGGGAAAAGACGGCAATAAGATTAGGAAGAGTTTGATCATTAAAAAAATATGAACGCCGAGACAATGGCGCTTGAAAACTGTCGTCCCTATTTAAGCGCAATTGAACATTCATTGTTGAATATAGTCATTTCCAAGTGCAAAAAGTTAGTATACAGAAATAATCAAACCAGCAATATGCACGAACGTTTTATTCCAACGTTTACCCCTTTTACCCCGTGTGAGAATATTGCCCAGTTCCCCGGCCTGTCGTGCTGCTCGAATTGGCCCTGCAAAGCTCCAGCGCTTGCAGGGGGTGGAACGGCTTGGAAGTGTCTCACGAGTTCAATATGTCAACTGCAGTGTGTTATGTAGTAGTATATTAAGCAGTATGTTACGTAGCAGTATGTTAAGTAGCAGTATGTTAAGTAGCAGTATATTAAGCAGTATGTTACGTAGCAGTATGTTGCGAAGCAGTATGTTAAGTAGCAGTATATTAAGCAGTATGTTATACAGCAGTGTGTTAAGTAGCAGTATATTAAGCAGTATGTTACGTAGCAGTATGTTACGTAGCAGTATGTTACGAAGCAGCATATTAAGCAGTATGTTACGTAGCAGTATGTTACGTAGCAGTATGTTACGTAGCAGAATGTTACGAAGCAGTATGTTACGTAGCAGTATGTTACCATAGTATGCTAAGTAGCAGTATGTTACGTAGCAGTATGTTACGAAGCAGTATGCTAAATAGCAGTATGTTACGTAGCAGTATGCTAAGTAGCAGTATGTTACGTAGCAGTATGTTACGAAGCAGTATGCTAAGTAGCAGTATGTTACGTAGCAGTATGCTAAGTAGCAGTGTGTTAAGTAGCAGTGTTGAAGCCGAACTGGACCGCAGCGCACACTGACACCGTTAGCTGTATATATGCACGATGGCCGGCAGGAGGCTGAAGGGAAATTTAAATATATATAAATGCCGTATATATATATATATATATAAGTATTGTCGGCAAAGATTTGTACGAAAACTATATGAGAAGCATTTAACTGGTCGCTTAATGAAAGGGGAACTTCAAGAACATCGGTTGTGAAAATACAGTAGCAGGCATTCACTGGAAAGATAGACGAAGAGTTAGGGTTGAAATACCCACGATGTGTTTTGCATTGAAATAAAATAGAGCATGGTCAAGAAATCCTGCTTACAATCATAATTTCTCCGGTTATGCGTTTTATTCCTGGATCAATCTAGTGTAATAAATTGTTAGCCAAAATTACGGATAAATTGCCAAGAAGCCTCTGTAGGTGACGTTGAGTGCCATAGCTCGTAGAAGTACCTTAGCCCGCTACAGTTGCTCTTGGAGACCCGCCAGGCAGACGAGCATACGCGTTACCTGGACTGTACGGAGGTGTGAAGTGTGTGCCAGGCCAGGTTGTGTCCCTCGTGTGTCTTCCAAAGCTACTTAATTGGGGACCAGGGACCATGTCAATGCGCTAATTATTTATTTTTTATTCATCCGTATGTGAAAAACGTTAAACAGTGTAGTCGTTGAGTTAATTAAGAGATAGCTGTGTTCGAGCCTGGTGGAATCATCGACTAAATAAATGAGACAGCAAACACGGTGGAAAAGAGTCAAGCCTGATAACATTGTTTTAGAGGTTTTCAGTTTGCTGTACAATTAGCCGATGACACTACAACGGCTATTTTGTCCTCTTAATACTCGGTAATTCGCCTTAGATGTGAGCGATTGATCTTTTGCATCGTCCATCAGAAGGAGCGACGTTCATTTGACTGCTCATTCAGATTGGATTTAACTTTCCGTGAACTTTGACCGAAAACCCAAGTTTCTAATTCTTTTGCACAATCGAAATTAGAATTTGCCTCTGCCTTCTCACTGTCAGTGAAGTTTGATGAGTCCAGGATGATTCCCTTCTTGAATTCTAAGTATACTGGACGTGTTTTATTCATATTTTTTTGGAAACTTTGACCTTTCCCTCACTTTTGCAGGGACCTAAATTTATTATGTTGATATTTATGACGATGCTTATGTCGCTACAGTATATTGCAGGTATGACTGCTTTATAATTCAGTATTTAACCTTGCACTTATCCCGCTCAGTGTTTAGAAGCAATTTTTTTAAAGGTGTAATCTATCTTATATTTGAGTACTGTAGAAAATCAACCGTCGCAAAATTATGAAAGCTATTACAAAATTTTTACTTCTCTATGGTTAAGAACTGAATTCATCAGTCAATGAAGTCTTTTCTTCTCAGTTTCCTCAACCTTTATTGATACTCCAAACTGGGCATGGTCCCGTTAGAAAAATTAATAAAATATTCGAAAACATGTGTCTCAAAAGAAATAAAATCACCTTTAGTTATATTAGTTGCAGTTTGAACTTAGCTCCCATTGATGTTGCTTGGTTTTGTATCGAATAAAATTTGTCTTGTCATATATTTTTTAAAAATGCTCATTTCCAGTATGGCTGCCGTCTGTATAATAACGAGAGAGAATGTTCAAAATTTTATTGTTTTAAATGAATGTATACTCAAGAACATATGCATTTAAATTCATGTGTATTATATATCTTAAATTATGTGTTGAAGCTCAACAGTACTTTGCCAGGACGTTTGGGGGGTTTTCCTGGAAGCCTTATAATACTAATAATAATAATAATACAAAATATGAAATGCGATTTCGAATGTGTCCACAAGAAGCGCTCTAAGCTGCAAATGTTTTAGGGGCACAAGCCTCAACATTAATACAAAATTGTAAGCGAGGGCCACAAAAATTTTTTGAAATCTGATCGCACATCCAACGTTTGTGGACAATTTTTGACGACAATAATTAGTATATAATACAGAGTAAGTCAAGTTTGTTCTAGTATTCTCAACTATGTGTTCTAATTCCACTGTAACTTTCAGTATTGAATTTTGTGTTGAACATTTCATTGCGGTATTTTTGCTAAGTTCATCTTTATACCTTGCTAAATATTAGGGCAGTAGCGCGGTAGGCTTTAGGCGGGTCTTCGCAGCGACGGTAGTCTTTTGACGTCTTCTGGCAGTTTTGGGCAGATTATCTCTAAGGACAAGGAACGGGCTAGCGGCTGCTGGCAGATCACGGCAGAAATGTTCTGACGGGGACATGACGACCAGGCTACGGCGCTGCTCTCCAGTGACATCTGAAAAATTGACAGAATCTATTTTAAATGGGGTAGGTGATGCGGTCTACCATGGTGTGAGAAATACATAGAGCTCGAGGTTTTCTGATTTTTTCAAAGAGGAGAATTTGAGACCACACGTTTTAATATTTTCTCCATCAATAACGAAAACTGAAATTCCTTCTCTAAACAACAAGTGACAGTATTGTTCCACGTTATGAAAACCATACTTTACAGCCTCGAATTCCCGTTTACTCGAAAAATAAAGCCTGAAATTTGTTTTTAAAAAAGGTAAAAATCAGCAGCATCGTATACGCACGTATAACGTCGATGATTGGTTTTGTTTTGGTGGGTAGAGGGAGCGTTTCCAAGCAATTCAAAACTCTTGCAACTTCATTTTTGTTTGCGATTAATCTATATATATATATATATCTACATGGGGTAACGGTCTTTCCAAATAACTACAAAATGTCACCGAGTTCAGCATAGCACAGTCTTTCAATCTTAGAGTGAATTGCTACTCAATTGCGGAAATGAGTGGAAATACAAACTACTTAGTGTACAATATGTACTAGATCAGGTAGAATACAGGGGAACTAATTGCGCTTAATAGTGATTGTATGATGATTTCAACACGGTAATTTCTTCACCGACAACAATACTCTGATCAAACAAAGATGAATGGTTCACCATAAAGTAATATTCATCATAACAGCCACGGGCTTCAATCTGCACAACAGGTGGACAATTATGGCTGAATTAAAAACATTCTTGAATAGCTGTACTAAAGGTAATGAGCCATGAATTAGTCTCTCAAATATAACAAATATACATCATGAGCTACTGACTCTCTAAGTTCTCTTTATTAACTAGGCTCCAAACACAAAGCTCACATCACTAAAGAAACAAACCAGCAAAGTTTTTTCCTGACTACTTTGAAGTGCAGCTCAAGTTCAAGGAGAAAGAGAGCACTTCTCGAGCTCGGCCATGTCGAGATATATTTTGTCTGGGGAACGACTGCGCTGTCCCACCATCGAGTGATTAAAAATATGCTCCTAATACTTCAACATGCTCCTAATATTTCAACATGCTCCTAATACTTCAACAAGCTCCTAATACTTCAACACGCTCGTAATACTTTTCAGCTTCTTTACATCAGAGTTTACTTTGTTCCTCCGAATGACCAAAATTATTTTCATATGGAAGTAAAACAATATAATTCGAATAGCGACAGAAAAGAAAAAGTTCAGTTAATTTTAAAGAATTTTTGACGATGGAGAAGCTAATTTTAACATACATATTTAAAGCTTTGGTTAGTTTTGGACATTCGGACGGCCAGTGAGATGACTATTTAAGGAATGCAGTTTGATGTTCATGTAGCGCTCTACTATAATTTTTTAACAATTTTAGCGTATTTTCAGCTCAAGACTTGGCGCCATTTCACTGAAATGTTCATCGTTGAGGAGTTACAAAACTTGGAGCGATCGAACACTCGGCCTACATTTTTTCCAACTGATAATCTAGAAAAGTGCAAGATGATGTCATTGAAACAATTGACCCTCAGTTGGAAAATATTTCAAAATTTATTTTTTTGATTTCAGCTAAATGTGCAGTGAATATTAAAACCAGGATTTCTGAGCATTTCCATCAATAAAAGATACACATTCAATCAACAGTCGCCCTACAGTACATACAATAGCTGTTAGTATCACAACCGTCGCGAAGCCTGGCACGAATCGGTTTCGACTACTTCAACTGTCAACATATCATGAATTATTCGCTCTCTTGAGTCCTAAAGTTTCTTGTCCAAGTCTAGTGTGTCTTGGAGTCTTTCTTGAAGTTTAGCTAGATTTCTGACAGGCGTCCCACGATTTAGCACTGACCTCTCGTAGGCTTTAAATCGCGAGTCTCGGCGAGCTCGGGCCGAGTGGAGGTTATTAGAGAAAAATTAAGAAAAAGAGTAACATCCCAAGCGAAGGTCTCCATTTCAGTTTACCTTTAGGAATGTTTTTCTAGTTGGTTGAGAAAATTCAGTTATGTTTCTATACTTTACCACGGCTCCCATACAGGGGCTCATACTCGTTTAACATACACACGTATTCACACGTGGGCTTCATGGTGTAGTGGTGAGCGTGATGGCCTCAGCCGAAACAGCGAGGGTTCGAGCCTCGGCTCAGGTGGGGCTTTTCTCGTGACTGCGGAGTACTTCCCTTGGAAAAGGAAGTTTAAACCACACATTCTTCACATACCCACTTCACCAGTAGTTGTAAGGCATTTAAAACCCAACGGTAAAACGTGTTGGAATACGTAAAGTTTTGTATTTTTATTTAGCTGCTCGATGCAAACGGATTTTATGTAATGGTTAATAAAAAATTTAAGGACTAAACAAGAGCAGAGGTGTATAACGAATTTGAGCTTTCACCCTTGCACCGCAATTGTAATAACATGCCCCAAATAAATTTGTAGGCTGTTGAAATATCTGATTCTTTAGAGAATTGCAATGGGCTTAAAATTGTTTTTAAATTTAGATTATTGCCTAATTATTTTGAATTTTTTCCCATTGTGATCATGACTAATTAGGCACACATAAACTATGGTCTACAGCAGTAAAAACCTGCATTTGAGTACAAAAAGTTTGTTAGCGAAAGAGTTTAATCTTAATTTTTAACAGAGTTCAAATTGTTGACTTATGAACAGTTGATATGAGCTTCGTTGTTGTCAGAGGCGTAATGAGAACGAAGCCTTCACCGCTCTAGCAAGAAATATGAGCGTCGGAGCACAGTAGGATGCTCTCGTAAATGAGGTAGTGACCAAGAGACCATTTCGAGGCACAAACAAACAATGCAAACAATACATCACGGCGTGGCACCCCAACACAGGCACCCCTGATAATCAGGTTATCTGATGCACGCATAATTACAACTGTTCGCTCACTGCCAGTAGGACGCAGGGCGACCTCGTTACGGCTCGAGTCTAGCACCAGAGAATGACCATTAATGTCTTTCCAGGACCGTCAACGATATACTTACTTCAAGCGAGTCTCCTACGACTGAGATGCAGTAATATACGCAGCTACTGTCGCAGCTAATAAGCTGTTGTGCATAGCAATAAAGGTATGTTGGTATAAAATAGATATGAGGAGCTGGATTGTTTTCTATTATTAGCTGTGTAATGGAAGGTGGTAAAATCGTTGCCTTCATAATATTATCCTACAAAATATGTGCAGTGAGCTAAGCCGTATTTTTGAGGATCAGTAGAACGGTAATTGTATTCCTCGACATTTTTCTCCCGTGTGAAATTCTGTGCTTTTTAATCAACGTGCATTAAACTTTTAAATAACCAAACTAAATTCGCTGAAGATAAATAATCACAAAAATTCTAGTGTGAAATAATGAAACAAGCAAATTTTTCCCCCCAAAAAAATACTCAAAATATCAAGCTTGTGGGTTGTGCAATTGTTTGCCCTCCATACTTCGCTGACAACCGCTGGTGCTGTCAGATGAACTTTAGAAATCCATTCATTGGAACGTGTGTCGTTCGAATTATTTGTTCGTAAGCTTTTTCCGATGTGTCAGCACATCATAACAGGAGAAAAAATATCTAATGCGGACGTTTCGAGTCTTAACTGATTATCAGCTGTGATTCAGTAGAAAGAGGCAAAATAAACAGTGAAAATTCAATAAAATATCGGTGTTCCCTTCACAAATTTTCTCTAAACGTTGGAAAATCCACACTAAATATTTTGAATTTGGACTTCTTCTCTCTTACCTACCTTACTAACTCCATAGAAAACGAGCTGTTCATAGCGGGAATCTATTTACGTACAGACAATATTCCAGCATTTTTAAAGGAGCGGAATGTACGCGCGGACAGTGGTGCACAAGGCAGAGGTGGACGTGGTAGGAGACTGGAGCACGGCGGGCGTGGAAGTTTCCTTTCGAGTTCTGTGGGACTGCCACAGCACGGATGAGCTACGAAAAGCGTCTTCTTTTTATGGGCGCGCAAGCGTAAAACTTGATAACTCGAAACGGTTTCAAGCCGCTTCAATACCTTCAAGGCTTTAGACCAGGAGTTTTATGTCCAAACTTAACCAATAGAAAACGTCCAAGGCGCTCCCTCCCAATGCCTCAACGCATTACGAGTCGGAGAGATAGATACAACTCGGACCTGACGGCGTCAGTAAAGATTTCTTACACGGAATGATAGATCTTTCAAAATAATGCTGAAAAAAATGTAAAATTCGTGAAACCATTGTCATTTACGAGCGAAGATACAGCTTCTGAAATACCTGTATTGTATTTTATTCGTATACACAAAGCCAAAAGGAAATTTTTGCTTACAACCATAAACACGCTCGAATTCAGAAAGAAAAAATTGGCCGATAAACTATTAGAGCGCTAGGAGTAAATTTTATTTCAATAATTCTGAAGGATTTTTTTGATGAAAGTAAGCTTGTACTTTGGATAACATTGGAATCGAGTTATATTAGTATCTTCAAGAAAAAGTACGATGAAGTTCTATAGTTATTGAGCATGAAGAATTTAGATGGGCTCGTCGAGAAAAAGTTTTCATTTTTTCGTTTGCAAAACGTTTTTCAACGCAGAACGCTATCTCAAGGCTACCACAATATCGGGACGTTGTTTCATTTCAATTTGAATTCGAATATACAATATGATGGACATGACGTATATAATAAGTGAACATTCCTAAATGTCAAGGAGCGTAATGAGCGTGGTAGAGGCATTTTCTGCCTTACTGCTTCCGAATCTGCACTGCAAGGATCTGTGAAACATGAATTTGGCATAAAAAGGATACGCAGCATCCAATGTGAACGATTTTGAGGCCTAAATTTCGTATTTTCACTTCTTCTGCACTCCAATTTTTAAGTTAAGAAAAGTGGTCAATATTTTTCGTCCTGGAGGTGCAGCTACAAGGTACACTGCGGAGCTTAGCTCAGTTATAACGCTTGAGAATTCTGTCGATAATTTTATCCCCGAGTAAATGTCAATGGAAAAAAATTCGGGGTATGGTTCTATTGTAAGTTAATAATGAGACCTTCCTGATTTGATGAACGTGCAGACGTGTGATAGAATATTCGAGCGGAGATCCTTAATTTGAGTTCTCAATTGAAGCTAAGACCTCAACTCCAATAAAACTTGCGATGCACATACGAAGTGAAAACAGGAGTCAATTCCATACCCATGCGCTGATCTCACCCTTGCATTTCCACCAAAATATTTCGATTTTGTCTAAACCCCATCCAGCAATTAATTTTATTGGAGCCGACACCTATAGGCTCATCCGCTTAAGCCGCCGCAAAGTTCATCAACTCTCAAGATCGCTTGGTAACTCCCTTTAAGTCCATATTTACTCCACAGACATATTACTTGTGTTAAAGTGAACACATTGATGCCTGTGAGTAAAGATAGATGACTGCGAATATAACTGTTTATCTTTTCCTGTTTAGCTCATAAAAGTGCTGGATGTAGCAGTGGTAGTGAATGAAGTCACCTGGGCTTACCCATTCACCAGTAACCCATTCCGTCAGTGTTTGGAAGGACGTAGTTTGCCTTCACACTTTGATGCCTGAGCGTGATGGTTGTTTGGTGGCATGAGAATTTGATAGGCGTTAAAAATGAGACTTATTCCTCCAGTCAATTCTACTTACAAAAATTCCCATCGTTTAATAACTTCCTGCGCTACAAATATGTACGTGTTTTCATTGTAGTCACTTGCGAAACGCATCCAATGATACAAAACATATTTTCGGTGCTGTTTTTACGTTTCAGGTAGGAAAGGGAAAGCATTTTTTGGCTCGTTTGAAGAAAGTTCACATCATGGAAATATTATGAAGTGATTGAGGAGTTCAGTAAGACTCCACCTCTGGGATGTTTTGCTCAGTAATTGCTGAGCAAATCTAATGAATGTAGGCAATTCTAGATACATGTAACCCGCTGGGTCACTTTTAAAGAAGTCCCGTTTGAGCCTGTATTGGTTCTTTTTTATTTCCTAACATATATTTAAAGTCAGAGAAAACAATTCATTCATTTTACATAGCTCCAATCAACCGTAAACAAGATACGATGGGAACTCCTTATACAAATACTGCCACTACTTAAAAAATTCGGAAACCCCAAAGAATTAAGACTAAATTATTTCCCAGACCTAGAAAATTCCTAGAACCCTTTTACACTTCATGTAACGAAAGTGTTTTCAATAGGTATATTTAATTACCTCCATCTCCATATCCCTTAATGAATGAATCCTTATGAAATTGAACTGCGTGAAGCTATTTGCTTACTCGTACTCCCGATTTATGTAATTGCTCAATCATTCAAAATTACGGGCATTAACTGGTATCCAACATATACCTGTTATACAGAGTGTATCACAAAAAAGTGCTTGGATTTTCAAATATTTACTTTTCTTTATTATTGATTGTAAGTGATTGAACTTAGTCTTATTTTAAAGCGTGAAATGTCTGGTTTGCCAATTAAATTGTTTTTGTTAGTCATAATAACAGTTTAGGAACTATTATACAAAACGAAGGATTGTTTTTTTTGCCCACTGTGCGAGCGGGCTTTTAAAAGCGTAATCACTAACTTCGTTTGCCTGAATAGAGCTATATATTAAAACAGGCAGCAAAATAAAGAACATGTGTTTTTATAAGGAAAACATTTATCTGCAACAACAACACAATTTTGAATGCGAGTCCCTATTAGTCCATTTATTCCAACCAATGGCCACCGTTGCTTACGAGACACTTTTGGCATCGGTCTCTCATTGCTCGCATCGATTTCCGAATCATTTCTCGGTTGTCATTAAGCTCGTTAACGTAATGGATGACACTCTCTCTTAAATCTCCTAAGGTCAATGGAAGGTGCTTCATAAACATTATTTTTCAAGTAGCCCAAGAGAAAGAAATTGCCCGGTCGGGAGTATGTGGTGGCCAATCTATCCTAAACTCAACTCCAATGACACGTTCTCCAACTCCTATGACCCCATGCGATTTCTTTCTTAGTGGTTATTTGAAAATAAATTAAAAAATAATAAAAAACAAATTTAAAATTTGAAGTGCACGTGATGATAGCTATTTAATATGAATATTTCTTATTTAATATTTTTCAAATTCAATCATTTATCAATTCAGAAAGTTGAAATTGTCTGTTCGCTTTAAAATCAACGTTTCATTAGATATCGCAGCTGACAGGAGAACGCTATCGATATGTTGCCCTCACTTCCGCCTATAATTACAATTAATCGCCTGGTATCCCATTGATCTATTCATGTGCTAGAAGGACTCAAGTTCTTGGCTCACTGCTAATGAGACTAATCTCTGTTAAAACGCTTCGATTGCATCGACCATTGATGACTCCCACGAGCCAGACTTCAAAGCACGAAATAGCCATACAGACTTGATAAGACTGTTAACGATTGAACTGAATTCACCTCCCACTCATGTTTGAGCGTCTAAAATTTAAATATTTTTACTTATGAGCGCAAGTATCCGTTGGCGACCGTTACCACGCTGTTAAGACTTCCACGTGGTTGTGAACGATAACTTTGTAAGGTATTATATGCATGCGCAAGTTAGAGTATGTGGATTTTCCCAGGGACATAAAGCATTATCGAGACTCTTGGCTTAACCTTGTATTAAAATTAAGAGTATGCGACTATTGTTCGATATACTCGGTTATTAGCGGCTCAAAGGAAATGCCAGCACCGACCCGATAGCGGGTCTCTTACTGCTAGTATGAAAGCCATCCAAACTGCACTCGCTTCACAGTGCGAGTTCTTCCAAAGTCATTTCTTGCATGGCCTGACATAAATGTGTAATTGGGCTTTGGATAATATATTTCTGGCACTCTAGAGCATTTCCAAGCTGTTCGTAGCATAACAGAGGTGCGTTGCCTGTTGATTTACAGCATTGTCATTGCAAGATTTGTCCTAAAGAAATACTAAAAATTTAATCGAAAAACAGAGCTTAATTAGTGCGTAAATTACCTAATTTTGCTTAAATAATTTGAAATTACTGTAGCCGTATATGATAGCAAAAACATAACAATTACATCTATAAAGGAATTGTCAAGCTTAGTTTCGCTGGGATCATAGTTCTAATATTAGTCTGCAATGTTACACCGCAGACACGAGTGAGGAAATTGAAGCGTTCTGTTCCAGGGGCTTAATGGAACAAACTCGATAATGCACACAGATATTCATTAACGCAATGAAAACTTGAAAAATCACAACAAAAAGGTAGTCTAGGTACCTTTCGCGAACACTGAACTCGCGCTTAGATTTAAGCTCACTGGAGTCTGATTGTCTCAGGCAAAATGAGGGGCGCATAAGCAGGCAAATTGACCTCAGCGCTTGGATATTCGCTGACGAAATCAGAGCGCCGTTTGATGGTTCAAATTAGGAGTCCTCTGGAGGATGTGTGAGAACTGGTGTCCCAGCCGTTGTGGCTATCAGGCACGAGTGGTATGAATTTTAAATTCTATTGATTAACTGGACTTCCTGTATAGCGATTAAAACTGCCGTGCATCATTGCTTTGATGGTGTTTTGTCCACTGGTCACTTCACTCAGTGCACTTAGTAACTCCGATGTCCCATGAGGAATTTAGTACGTAATGAAATTAAGTTTTCTTTTCTTTCCTCTTCAAATTAGTTTTCATTCTGAACGGAGTTGATTTATTTAAAAAAACAAAATTCACAATTCGTTATGCATTTAAATCACATATTTTAATGGTGTACGTTCACATGTTTGCATATGTTCAGTGTAAGTATGCACCAGTTAGGACCGGAAGTATCGATCAAGCTTCGGGTCAGGACTCATTATAAGCACTTTGTCGGTCTTTTAAGAGTCTTTGATGATACCACGATCGGATAGCGGACAATGAAAAGACAAATACTTCCAATAATATATGAAAAAGTGTTAATTTCAAAAGAACGATCAATATCTCATCGATCGGCTCATATGTGTTGTGATAGAGAACTAGTTGAAATTTAGAGTGTAATTGAGAACCGACTTATTTTTTCTTCTTATTTCTATTACTAAAACGTCGTTAGATGATTTCAGTGTTTCTTTGGATAGATCCACACTTGACCTTTCTGAGAGAAATGGTAGAAAATAGTCAACGCCAGAGTGAAATCTCGATTGGACGTACGTCAGCTTGCGAATTTTATCGAAAGTCCCACCGTCCACAACGCTATCCGCCCTTGCGTCGTGCGTAAGCTGCCCGAGTCTGCCATGTTCTCTCAGGCAGGATGACTTCGCCCTGTGGGAAGGGGCCCAGCACTCTGGCAGCTGAGAACAATAAAAATACTCTCACAAGCCGCAACGAATATTCACTTCATCTTCGGACGTATTCTAAACTTACGCCCCAATTATTTTCTGCACGCCATAAGGTGTCCAGAAATTATCACCCACTCGAAATGCGTGAGGATTTCTGTAACTATAATGTTACAAAAATGTTTCATTATAGTTACAGAAATTATTTTCCGAACAAAAAAAAAAAGACAGAAATGCGTGTTCACATAATAAACGTTTTTTGAATGCGTGATGCTTTCTGTAACAGAAATGATCACGCATCCGTGATGCTTTCTGTACCTATAAAGTGACATAAATGATCCGCATTTCACAGTATGTATATTTCTTCGAAGTCACACTACATTTCCGAGAGCCGTAGGTATGCAGCTCGACAGCCCCAGTTGGACCGGGTCGCCCTACAGCAGCGCATGCTAGAGGGAGGGGCGTGTTCACCCGCCGTAATCTGAGTGGACACCAGCTTGTTTCTTGCGATCCGGGGGTCCAGGACTGAGGAGGGTCCACAACCTGTATCGGATTATGACCTCCTGGACGCCTGTTGTCGGTCCTCGAGTGAAATGTTCACGGGAATGGATTGGAGACTTTTTTAAAGAATGACCCGAAAGGATGTTTCTAAGCTCCTCGAATCAAAATTGATCTCTTACCTTCAAGTACTTGAAATTTATTCAGTAACGGACTTATTTGAGTTCGTATGTTCAGTGCCATTAAACGATCAGCAATTGATAAAACTCCAGCATTTTGATAGACGGAGGCTTAGAGCAAAAAATATTAATTAAATCTTTTTTCTTTCGTTCCTCCTTCGTTTTTAAAATTATTAAAGTCAGCGAACGATTATGATGACATCGTAAAGCCAAAAGGCATAGATATTTTATAGAGTAATATCACTTCACTGTTTTCAAGGAAGTTTTGCCGAACACAGATGTCCACTAAATACCAACCAGAGTAAGTTGCAGAGCGGTGTAATAATTATCTTTATAGTTCAACGAACAAGGAATTAATTTTGGATTGAACATTCTTCCAAGACATGCATGTCAACGTGGTAAAAATGAATTGTTAAGCCAACAAAAATAAATCCGTAAGAAAATTGGTCCGCGGGATGATCATGCCACACTACTTTATTTTTTTTCGTACAGGCACAAAGTTTATTACACGAACAAAGCAAATAATTTTGAAGATAAAGGGTTTTTGAAATTTTTGACGTTTGACGTAGGACGTTTAAAAAAGTCCTACGGTTTCATGTACCCTTTAATCACATGCGGTCTGAATTCCAAACGTACAACTGTAACAACAGCGAGCTTCTTGATCGGCTTCCACTAGGTAATTACGTGAAATCCAGTTAATGATTGACACATGCAATCTTAATTGGATAAGAAAGCTGCGTAGTCACAATGATGCATAAGCACGATGATAATTTAGTTTAGTATCATAATCCTTTTAACAGAGCCGTCATTTCACCAGCCGTTTTTAATTAATCGTGACTTGCGCCATGAATGACTTTGAATGCAGCGCGAAAACTCAAATGTTTCCGTCTCGCTGCAGTCGCCAGAGCACAAAGTTCGGGTTCCCAGAAGTGCTGAAGCCCAATAATCCACTAGACAATAGCTCGACGCAAGGCCTCCTCTCAGTTTTTTAAAATCCCTCCACTGGAAAGCCGCTAACGCTACTTGTTTAGGATGGTTTTCAAAGGTTCGCTTTTTTTTTCCTTCTCCTGTAAATAAAACTACTCGAACTCGGCTTCATGAAACTATTTGAACATTTTGAACGTGAAAAACACAAATACTTGTAAAAATTCTGTGCATCTCTTTATGGAGTCATCAGAAGCGATCCCTTGACATTCTCTCCGCAATGGTCTTGAACCCATGACTTTCACCCTGGTTGAATACATCGATTTATATTTTGGCCAATGAGTTGAACTGGGATGTGGAAAATTGATATAAGCCATGATTATTATTGACGACAATAAAACCAGAAGGACACGAAAGCAAGGTGAAATTTCTAGCTTCCTGTATGATTTATTCACTGCCAAAGCTTGACCTACTGTGCTGTTGGTCTAAATCATGAGGAGAGATCAATCCCTGGTAACTCTAATGCAGAGCTGATTGTCAGGAGAGGACGGTGCGTGCGGGCCTTAATTAACTGCCAGTGTAGAGCTCCTGCCCTGCTGCCTGATAGCAGGCTGTTGTTGCTAATTCTTGACATGGATATCTAATCTTGACCATAATGCCCTCCAAACTGAGCTGTAATGTTGATTGGTCACTAAATTAAATAAGCTCCATTCTCCAATGGAGAGTAAAATATACAGATGAATAAAAAATTTCTTCGAACAGCTTTTTATTTTACATTCACGCTGTTTTTCCTGTGGAATCATTTTTTTGTCAAAACGAATAAAAATATTATTTTGTTAATTCCAATTATTCGCTTTTTTCATCATCGCTTCATATTTATCTTGCCTTTTTGATTATTTTTCAATTAATTTCAAACTTTCAAGTAAGCTGCCACCACTGGTCGGAACAAGGAAAATTTGTATTTATTAATTCATGGTAACGGTAAATGACCCGCACATACCTACAATGAATACTAGTGTTACAGGGAGTTCACGTCTGTCGAAAAATGGCAAAGATGTGCATCGAAGGGATCTACATACCTTCACTCAGCAAAAAAGTCCTCTTCGTGCAGTAAAACATATGAAGAACTATTTGGCGTTTACCAAAGGCCCTTCTGACAAAGAAATCTAGTTTTGGAAATAGGTTGTATGGTCCGATGAAAGCAAACTTGAATTTTATGGCCGAAACAACGCTCGTCATAATTGGAGGAAAACCTGGACTGCCTATGATCCCAAGAACACCATTCCTACCATCAAGTGTGGAGGAGACAGCAACTTGGTGTGGGGCTGTCCATGGTGAAGGAAAACTCCACATCATTAATGTAAAAATAGATAGTTCCATGCACGTGCAGATAATGAGGAAAAGCTAGTTTCGAACGCAAGAAAATTTCAGGGCCCATGCAAGGGGATCTTTCAGCAAGATAATGACCCTAAACATACGGTAAAATTAACAAAAGAACAGTTCATAAATAAGAAAATAAATTCCTGTTAGGGGCCTGGCCAATTCCAGGACCGCAATCCCATTGATTTTTAGTGGCAAATATTCAAAACTGCTGTGCACTGGAAATATCCAAACAACCTTGTGGACTTGTGGATCATCTGCACGTAAGAATGCAAAAGATACTACAAATCGAGTGTCAAAAGCCAGCTCCTAAGTACAATAATCGCTTTCATGAGTTGCAAAATAAAGTTACGTCACTAAATACGAAAGAATTGTTTTTAGTTTCGGTGAAAGGCAATTCATTTGCCCCATGCACTTATTTTACGTAGCTGATTTCCTTCTGGTCAATGAGTTTTGCTCTCTTTTGTCTTATTATTCTGGTAAATAAGTGTTCTCTGAACTACCTTACCTCTACTCTTAACTTCAAACCAGATCTCAAAATTTTCAAAGTAAAGTACATCAAAAATAGAGTTGTGCAAATACTTATGTCCGGGCATTGCTTGCAAGATCTGCCCAGGGAGCAAATATTGTGCTTTGTCAAATATATCAACAATGCTTGCGGTAATAAAACTATTTGATTTTAAAATTTACGTAGCTTGAAACACTCCGAGGAGAAAATTTTTAACATCATTGGATAAATTATTACACCTTTTCCAGGACTCGGCCCGTTGTCGAGGAGCTGCCAGTCAGTCATAAAGTTTGAGTCTGTAAAAATTCTCTTCCTGCACCTTGCGACAAATCTTATCGCGCTGGAAAATTTCTGCTTTCCAGGGCCACGGTAAGCTCCAAGCCACCATTCAGAAGCTTTAGGCTCAAAATTCTGAGGCTTTTTGGTACATTGGTAGCGCTAAACTGCGGCTTGGTGACTGCGAAGTGCAAATTATAGTTGCAATGGCAATCGAAAAACAATATACGATTCTCAGCTCTGTAGCCATAATAAGGATGACATCTGTATTCTAGAGCATGAATCGTATGAAACTATGTAAATTCTCAGACCTAGCAGTAATGAATTATACACGTTATTCTAGCTTCAGCATAACATTGTAGAATGCCAATCTTATCTTGGGGAATAATCTCATGCAATGCCCAGAACCTGCAACAATCTGCTGTTATTACTATTAGTAGCGCTACGTAGAATTTCGAACAAAAAGTTGGAAGAATTTTGTAAGACAGTCTCAGCAGAACATTTTCTTTATTTCTCGGAACATGCAATTTTCGGAAATATGGGTCGCTCACAAGACGTCGTATTGCAAAGGCCCCTAACGGAATTACTCCCAGTGTGTTAGTTTGTTGAAGTGTCCTACGAGTGTTGGGGAAAAAATGTTCGTTTGAATAGTCAACCCGCAATAAATCAGAAGTGATTTGGAGGAGCAGCAGATGAAAAGAACACCAAAAACAACTTGATCCCATTCCGATATTATGCTTTGAATTATTTTAAAACAGTATTGCGAATTACAGCACTTATAAAACAGCTCCATTCAGTGCCTTCGATAGGAAATTGCGACACTTGACTCCATCCTATTATCACATGATACAATGCTGCTCCATACTGTTGCTCTAAAATAAATTGTACTGAGTAGGCAAAACTTAAACATACCTGATCGCGTGAGGCAATCGAATATCAAGCTAGCATATAACTCTCACGTATTCTTCTGACTCTCAGATGGATTTACTGACTCCGTGAACTTTGGCATTCTGAAAGCGTAAAACATTCTGCTTTATCCGCCAAATTCTCATCACATATTCAAAGCAGTGACGTAGATCCCCTCCTTTGACGAAATTATTATTCGATAGAACCTAAGTATTGAAAGCGATCGAACAAAGAAACTGACTCAAAGCTAATACTCTGCTTCAGAGCCTCGCGAAAATCTGACTTATAGAAATTGATCAAGGATTAGGCGAGCTATTTTTAGCCCCTCGGCTGGAGTGGGGTCGTGGTGAACCATTGGGACATCACCCCAAAGAGGAAGGCAATGTTTGGGAAGCTCTTTTCTTCCGACAGAAGAAATTAACTGATCATAAAGCTCAACTGCGAACGGTAGCGGTAGGTACGAAATGTGAATTTGAAATGGTATATTTAGGGACTCATTCACATGGTATTCCATGAACTTATTGGTAAAATTCTACGTTCTTAAAAGAAATTTGAAATGTATTTCTATACTATATTTTTACTTTTGAGGACTATGTTAGAACAAGTCGGAAAATATATTTAATTTATTTGTTGTCCCTACAAGAAATTTAATCCAATCGGACCCAATTGCTTACGTAGCTGTAGTTACTCATTCCAAACAGCCTATATATGGCAGCATTTGTGAATGCCTTCTGTATTTGTAGATGCCTACTGTATTTGTAGATGCCTACTGTACTTGTAGACGTCTACTGTACTTGTAGATGCCTTCTGTATTCGTAAATGCCTACTGAATTTGTATATACCTACCGTATTTGTAGACGCCTACTGTACTTGTAGATGCCTACTGTGCTAGTAGATGCCTACTGTATTTGTAGATGCCTACTGTGCTAGTAGATGTCTACTGTATTTGTAGATACATACCTCCCGCATTTGTAGACGCCTACTATACTTGTAGATGCCTACTATAGTTGCAGATGCCTACTGTACTTGTAGATGACTACTATATTTGTATACCTTTGAACAACAACGCGAAATGATACGTTCACCTTTCGGAACACTAACGAGAAAAGCACATACGTGCACATGTACAAATAAACGGGGGAGTAGATCCATGGATAGGTTTTGTTGATCGGTTATGTCTCATCAGGTTTATGAGCCGCCGCTTGTGAAGCTGCTGGTAAAACTGGACTCATAAGAAGCATGTGAGACTTCGGATGAGTACCACCTATGATGCTAAAATCAAGTTTTGCTGTCATTTTTCTAATTAATGAGTGAGCGAAGAGAGTTAGGACTGGAACCAATAATCGAGTTCAACTTCCTCTTTGCAAGTCACCTGCTGCACTCCTAAGAACTCAATATTCATTTGCAGTAAACAGATTTGGCGCGAAATAGACTCCGACTTGGGTAAAAAGTTTGGAAATAAAAATAATTCGTGGCTAGTCATGGCTAACCGGGACGGTTTTCTTTGATATTTTGTCGTCCATTTTTAACAATCTTTCTTATGAACCTTGGTAATCTAAAAATATACAACCTAGGTATTATGTCTATAGCCTGATTAATTTTAGAAGTTTCTCACACGCGTTTTTGATTTTTTAAGTTTTGAATAACTAAAAGTCAGCTTCTTCTGCGATCTCCAATGAAACGACCAAGACTAAAAATAATTCAGAATTTTTAATCATATGTTCGGACATTCGAGCAAAAAAATGTTTGGAAGCAATGAAACTTCTTCCTCTCAATTAAAATATGATATGAAAATTTGCAAATATTGTATGCAGTCTTGGTTTGATTTGATATTCTACAACTATTTCAATTATTTCTGTGATAGTATTTTGCAAACGACGCTGCGTTGCCTTTGTAGACAGTGCTATTTATGAAAGCTATAAAACACCCGCTGCTTAGGCCGTTCAGACACCTATAGTGTGCTGCACAGCCACTTATATGTAGGCTATATATGTAGGCTATTTGTGTAGGCTATATATGCAGGCTATATGTGTAGGTTATATGTGTGGGCTATAAATATATGTAGGCTATACATGTAGGAAATACTGGCCAGGCTGTTTAGGTGAGACTCTGTATGTATTTTACGGGTGACATTGAGTAGACCTTCAGATCACACTGAGTGGACAGGTAAATTATATTCTATTCAGTAGCCAGAGCACTGACTGTTTCAACGAGAAATAATTGATCAGTGTACCTGTCTGTGTAAGCCAATTAAAAAATCATGCACACATGGGGTCCAACAAACACACGTGCGCTGTTTCTGTCGTCTTCTTGAGCCCATCATGCTTAAGAATTTCATGAATTTTGTTGTTGTATTGTTATGCATAAATTTCCAAGTAGCTGATGCTCATTCTTTTGTATCAACGGTAAGAACCGGAATTATTTAAGGATGAACAAATTAATATTTCCAATAAACTACCTCACAGGTAGCTGCCATCACTGGTGTGCGTCAGGATCACAAAAATGTCCCAGGGAATGAAACATGGATGAGCTCTGCACCATCGCTGCCGTGCGCGCGAGTGTCCCCTGCATTATGCATTAGCGCGGCTCTATCACTCACACCAGCAACAAAATTGTCGGCTTCCTTGGATGGGCCAACGCATTTCGAGAAATAATCACCGCTCAGATTATATGATCTGGATGGAAAAAGCGATTGCTTTTCTGAGGTTGACGGGAAGGATCGGTCACTGTCTCGATGTTGCCAGAGCTGCACCCGCCCTCAGTGTCTGCCATGCGGTCTCCGCATCTTGGAGAGCGCTGTTAGGTGTTCCCTGTCTTCAGGCACAGACTTTTTAGCCCGTCTATTAGTTTTTTTAGTCTTCATTAATGATTGTTTTGCAGCACTGAGGTAATGTCTGATTTTTAATGTGAAGATTGATTTAATTTGACCAATTCAGAGACTAATTTTGGAATTTTAGTAGTACTTATTTTACCACAAATGCAAAATTTGTACCATGCAAAAGTGAAGACTGGGTTACGATTCTGCTTTATTCAGGGTTGATAAGAAATCACTTGGTTTCGACGATGAAGGGTTGCATCACTGTAGTCATGAGAAATATTTGTTAAAATATATTTTTTCGGACAGCAATGTAATTTGTTTTCATAAATAGAACGCTGCTCCAGAAGAATTTCTCTCAGAATCACGGAGCCCAAGGGTTAATTATCATACGCACTCCTATGTGATCACAGTTTGTTTATGTCATTGCTTTGAAATTTGGCAAACTTTTTTGTCGTTCTTGGGTAATTGAGTTTAAATACAAGAACAGAGCTCCTTGTGTTCTGTTGGAACTTTACTATGCTTAAAATATTTGACATAATCTTTAGTGTTCCAAAAAGTATGATCAAAATGGTTCCTTTTGAATATTTGTTTTTAAATTGATGTGACTCAGCCCAAGAGAAGCCTTATCAGTTTATTTTGCTGATAATTTTTTACTTAGTGAATTCGTCCTTCAAAATTATTCGTTTTATTTTCAACTATAGCAGGAAGCCTATTCCCATCTACTCCCATTTCAATTCACTCAGGGATGGATATCGAAGTTCGATCAAACGATTGGTCCTTGCACTCACTCGAGTTGGTCCCTAAGTCGTTGGTGTAATAGTAAATTTAACCACACGCCAGTACCAAAACCATAACTAAACAGCCCATCAGGAAATGAATGAAACGTTTGATGATTTACGCATGACGCAGCGGCTTGAAACATTCACGCTCGAAGAAAAAGTTATACAGTATGCATTTGATGAGCTATTTTTAAAGTCTTCTTTTCTCTTCATGAACATATTTAACGAATTTAAAGAATATTTTCGTTACTCCAGCGTATTTTGAGTCGAGGAATGAATTAAATAATATTGACTGAAAGCTGTAAGCTAATATTCAAAACCTGGAAGAATTCTTAAACTTTTCAAATTGAAATTGCCTTCTTGGATCCCGCATAAATTCGAACATTTTGTTGTAGGAAAGAACACAATTCGTCCTTCCTTGTGAAGCGCGAATTTCAATGATCTTTTGAAAGTCCGAATCCCTCGGTGGTGATTGCCTCGAAGGCAATACTTCATAGCGTGTGCTGTGGAGAAAGCCCTTGCCGTTGCAGGGTAAAAGTTTGCTGATTTTCGTTGGTCTATCGCTAGAAAGATGTAAATGCAAGTGTATTGAACTTTCGGGGCACTGTCGAAGCCGGATGACAAGTGATAGTGGCTTTTCAAATGTTTTATATAAACTTTGAATCTTATGGTACAATCATATGATGAATCGTGTGAATTGTAGATGAGTACTGGTATCATAACTGGAATTTTTTTTGCCTCGCTTAAGGGATTTTGTCATCCAGGTTACACACATAATATCGAAAATTATTGAAACATTCTCATTCTCACTTGCTGTGCTGGCAATTCGAAAGTAAATTTTTCCCTCAAGAGTGTATAAATTACATCCAATTACATCTAATGTAACATTCAAGACGATATAAAATTAGAAGCTAACTTTGCAGATTCCATTTAAAATGGTAGATATTTTTGAGAAACTCAAGAAGATCTAAGAACAAAATGAACAAGAAAACAAAAAACGAATGTTGAGTTCAAGATAATTTATTCTTTCATTTGAAAACATTTCATTTGAAAAAATCTAAAATGAATGGGAATGCCTTGCTTTGTTCCTTAAAAATACATTGTCGCTGTTTTTCAACCATCATTAATGAACTATATTATTAAATGTTTTTAAAATTTATGTTGCGTTTGAAGCTTTGGAGAGAAATTCCGACCGCCCTGCCTCGCACTTCCATTCTCAGATTCTGTACCAGTAATTTATCGATGCTTTTTCTTTTTTGTTAGACTGTTTATACATATTAACGAATTTCAAAATACCATCTTACGAATGACAGATTTGCAAATAAAGATTCCGTCTTTGCTGGTATTTTCCCGCCCTGCTACTGTATCTTTCTTCGCCTGCGCTACGGAACAGATGTGTGCATATGCTAAGGTTTTTGGGTGCTATCACCTTGTCAGGTAGGAGACTAACTAATTAATTAGTTGCGCAATCAAATGGTGAAGTATTTCTTTGTTGTTACCTGAAAACTATTGCTTAATATTTTGCTGTATGCAGCTTCTTGAATTCATTTCATGCGATCAAATGGGAAAAGCCAGAATATCTTTTACTCCTTATTCTTTAGTGCACGATAGCCAGAGCGACTGTGGTGCAAAGAATATTCAAACCTCAATTCGTTTACTCAAGTTTTTCCACAATTCATATTATATTTCTACCTCTCAAAGGAAGTATTTAGGCTTAAGAATTTTCTGCAGTCATTGTACTAGTTCAAGAACGTGTTGGAGCTTTAACGTAAAACAACCGCAGTGGTATTTCAACAACTGTTCAATAAGTGTCAAATTAATTGGAAAGTTTTCGTGGTTCCATGTAAAGAATGCAATGCTAGCAAAGACTCTCTATACATTTTGCCGTCCCACAAGGCGATCGGCAGTGCATTACGCATAGGCCATGCCTCCTGCTTAATAAAAACAACCGTGACAACGCTCGCTGTAACTGCACCTCGTGTTTACTGAACGCGTGTCGAGCCCAGCCAAAGCCAACATCTGCGTGGAAGAGCGCTGCGATTTGGGTGTCGTCGATCAAAGTCAAGACTGCCATTGTCTTAACGTTTTGTTTGTCCACAAACAAGCTGGAACACTTGGCTACAAGATGGCAAGTCAAATTGCAGAACCATACCGCTTTGTCTCTGCACTCATGTTACATTTTTCAAATAAATGTTGAATAAGAGCACGGGTCTTCTTTCTTTCATTTTATAGCTAGGCTCTAAGATTTGTGGAACTTGTCAATCTGATGAAATCTTCAAAAGACTCGTGCGCTTAAAACTGTTGCGATAAATTGTATAGTCGACTTGAATTATGAATGAAAATAAGTAAGTTCCCAAGTTTATTCTAAAATATTCGGCCGTAAACATCTAGCCTCTAGCTCGGCCAAAGAAGACTGTTAAGTAAATTTTCTTAATCTATGTATGAGTTAATATCGATTTCAGGTGAAGTTCATCAATTAATGCCCTTTCTAAAATTGATAACATGTTAAACATCTCTACTAAAACGCCCTAAGCACTATCTCTGTCATTTCACCTTCTACGAAAATAGACCAATAATTCACTAAAGTACAAGATGCAACGTCTGTTTTAGCGAACTGCTTCAGCAATCGCCCGGTGATGGCCGGACGAGCGATAATTGAGCGTTGACGATGACGTCGGTGAGCGAAGTTGCGAGAGTGCATGAGGAAAAGCAAACTTAGTGGAAAGCACATAAGTGAAATAAAGAATCGTATACTCTTGTCACACGCACATCTCCAGCCAGAGCAAGAAAGCAGCACTAATCGCAACAAACGAACACAAATTGATGTCCACAGCGCCACTGCCCGCCAGCAACGCGTGACGCTGGCTGCCCGTCTCTAACTCATCCAGAATACTAATGACACCTTCCACTGGGATCAGGTCTGTGCCCTAGGCTGTCTTAATAATAAGCGGCTATGTTGCCTATTTTTACATGAGAACAACGAATTCCAATGATGATAAGCTTTTACTTATGTCCTGTTCCAAATATAGGTGCGTAAGTCAGTAATATGTACTATTAACAACTCCCCTAGTGCAGTGATTATTAATAAAACTACAATTGAAAACGTACTAACAAACTCATCGTTATTCTCTTCTTTGTAAAGATAATGTAATCGCTATATTTTACTACCATTAACAAGGAATATTAGTGTGAAAATCAATAAAGGAGAAACTGATAATTTCAGTGAAGCTAGCCTCAACATCAAACGTCGACACTCTTGCATCCCGTGTTAAATTCCATCGTGACCGTGGAAGCATAGAACAACTTCAAATCGTCTCACTCCTGTGCTACGCTTATTTCACATCGCTAAACTGATCACTTGACGCTAATGATTAGTGTGACACAAAGCGCTGCTATTTGTATGATGCAAATTTTGCGTACCGCTCGACGGGCTCGAGATGAGAGGGAATCCATAAATGAGTCTTTTTAGGAGACTATGAGTTGTCGGCAACGAACTAAAAGCTATTGTCACTTACCTAGGCGCGGTCAAAATTGATCTATTTAGTTCCGAGAATAAAATGTCCTTGATATTTTCGAGAACGGGAAGTATTTCCGTGAGAATGACGCTGTAAAATGAATTTCGTTCAAAGAATACCAGTCAAAAGGACATATATCCTAATTCTATCGATGAATTTATTATTTTTTTCGTATCAGCATTTTAATGATGCCTTAAAAATTCTGTATGAAACGCTTAGTTAACCGTTTCTTCAATTTTTAGTAGGACACATTGTATGAGACCGATGAAAATAAAAAGAACCAAGCGTTCACTCAACAAAAAATGTATAAGAGCTATCGCACACAGCTGAAACAATGATGTGAGTAGTTTTTGGAAAGATTAAAATACGTTTATTTTTTCTGCTCCCTCAAATAAGTAGAAAAAATGAGCATAGACCGTAAAGCTGTGATGACATTTAGTTATCTGCACACTATTTTGTACATCATTAGGGTATGATACTAGATTTAATGATTACGATTTGGCTAGCATTAATTCAAAAACTAAGTATTGTTGAAACCTTCGCTATATTTTTGTTCCCGTATTCGTGAAAAACATTCATTGTAATATGTTACTACTGGCTGTTAATATTTTTGCTTAACAATTTTTTCAAGGATATTCGGCATTCTATTCAAATCAATGCAGTAATCACCCCCACATGAATTTACACTGAAATAAATTATTCATTTTTGCCGCCTTTAAAAGAATAAAGTTTTAAACTTCAGAAAGTAGGGGCCCATTTTTAGGATTGACTGGAAAGTTAAAAATTTAGGAACAACTTTTTTACATTCGTGAAGATAAACAATTCGTGACTGGGTAAATAAACTCATTTGCAGCGTTGAGGCTCGACACTCTCTCGCTCAATTTAAGACCTACTATTTTGTCGAGCTTTTAAGAACGTGACGGCAAAAAGCGTAACAATTTTTAAATCCCATCAGAAATTAAAGTGCGGCTTCCAGGTTTTTCTGCCACAGCGCAAAAACTTGCCCTCTAGTTTTGCATTATCTTTTGAAACAAATCGCAATGGAAAGAAAATTTCCGGCGACTGCTCGCGAAGTTCATTAGGCAATGTTAGTCCAACAAATTGACTATGCTAGAAATAAATTCATGCGACCCGGAGGTAATAAAGATCAATACTGAATAAAAACTTCAATAACACCCGTAAGCGCATTCTGTAAATACTAACGGACGAAAAATTTATTTGGAAATTCGACGGAACATTATTTTAATACAATCTTTTTGGTTCCGGATATTACAAGGCTAGAATTCTTACGCTGTATTTACATGTAGAATTTTTACTATTGCGTATTGTTGCTTGACTGAAATATTTAAATCCGTGTTTGACAGAGTTTTCCATTATGAACTTGTTCCACTGAGTGACCAACATGGGATTTGCTTCACTAGATGAGATGTAGGAGAGAAATCGTCATTTCAAATAAAACGTCAAAGCAGCAATGAAACAGAGCTCTCTTCATGCTGCATTGTCATAAATTCACCTAATCGGATATGAAAGAGAATGTTCAAATGTTTTAAATTCTGTAGCCGCTAACACACTCTTTGGAGAAAACATTTACAAAATTCTTTATACACTTTGTTGTTTCAACTTTTAAGAGTTACTATAATTCAAAGGCGATTAAGCGACACAGAGTTTATCATTGAAATTGTGAAATATTTTCCTCGAGTTGTGGTCAATTAATATCGGTTTTGAGCGAATATTCAACATATTTTTATTTTTGTCAATTTTAACTTTGAAAACTCAACTGCAATAGCACTTGGACCATCATACAGCATTTGCAAATGAAAATCAAAACATTCAGTAAACTTTGCGTGGAAAAAAGTCGCAAAATTCTAACACAATCCCAGGATCTCGCGCGTGACTGCCTGGTACTGGACACCTTGTTTAAATTTAGTTGAGCGTTTGACCTCCCGTCAGATTTGGTGAGCGCTTATTCACCTGAATTGAAATGCACGAATATTTTCTCCACGCGGTACAAAGAGAATTAACGACGTGAGATGTAAATCTTTTCAATTTCGAACAGCACAGTTGAGCATGACTGTGTAAGTTAGATAACTGAAGCGCAGCAAACGTTGGGTAGTAGGAGCTGATGACCTAACTTCCCTCGTCAGTTCCCATGATCATTGCCCTAAGCCGACAGTAACTGATGACCAGGATGTCCATTCCATCTCCGACAGTTGTCCCTGATTGCTAACCAGATTAGGAACCTGTGACGTCATCTGTCGCGCTGCATCACTGAGATTATAAGGTCGTTGTCCCGACCAGGAGGAGCCATAACTTCGTGACGGTGACACGGTCAGCGCGTGAACATTTCAGACAACTCTTTCCCTGAAGTGAAATACGTTACGGTAGAGAATTAGAAAAAACAATTAAAGATAGAAATCATTCAAGAAACTGTGAAACAATCGCATCTTATTTTCTGTGAGACTTTCGAGCAGAAAAGATGGACCATGAGACCATTCTCATTCTTGATGACGCTGCACTAAAATATCAATACCATTTCACACACTACTGAAATTTGTATAAATTTTGTCCAAAGAACGTTGGATTTACCATGTTGAGGGGAATTTTTTACAAAGGAAAAACTGATGCCCGAATGTTGAACATTCTGAACGCGGTCTTGCAACAGAGAGAGTCAAACACATTAATTCAAGGAATACTTTGGATTATTTTTTTCACCCATTCGTCGGATGAAAAACGATTTCCTTAATTCGAGGTGTAAAATTTTTCCGAGCTGTTTGCAGCTTGTATGGTGTACACACGGGCTGGTTCAAATATGAATCCCCGTCCCAACAAAACGAAACAAATCACTTCCTGAAGTGGATACACTGCTGCTCTAGCTTTAGACAATCTTGCAGGCAATAAGTTATACAATGCTTGCGTCTAAGCATCTAAATAATTATTGTTTGAAGAAGGAAAAATTTATAATTTCTTCCTCGTTATGGCTTTTACTATGTTTCAGACTCGTTCGTTAGAAACGTCAAGAATCGCTAATGCCGGTTCAACATTTTTTATTACTTCGACCATATCGACATCTTGACAACGGTAAACACAAAGGGTTTCTGGAGAAGTCAACACAGGATAGGCTCATTTCACGAAGATTTCAATAATATGACGATGTTGATAGAGACTATGAAGTCAAATAAATATTCCTCCTACAGTACAGAAAATTACACACAAGATGATAGGAAAATTATTCACGCCGCAATGCATAGGACCTAATCTCACCTAATAGTTCGCACACCTCTGTGGCCGCCTCGCCAGCACACCTACCTGGTTCCAACAACCCAAGGTTCAAGTCGGTATCGAACTTTTTCTTCCTTTGAGCTTGTGAGAAAACCGAACAAAAGGAATGAATCACAAAGGAACATTTATTTTATCAAACTGAGGCTTCATAGTTTATGAGGTGACCTATGTTTGAGCGTATCTTTATCATGAAAAAAATGAAAATCATAACCGTTTAATTCAGACTATTTAGTCAATAATACCATTGTCAGTAAAGTGAATTAGAGGGGGCCTCTGCAAAGTTCACGTATAAAATACCTCATCTGTTATTACATTATTCATTTTAACGAAAAAGTACATTTTTTAATTCAAGTAGGGCTGGTGTAAAACTCTTTTCAAATCGAAACGTTCCCGTATGACGTCAGAGCTTCCTTTTCTACCCAAGATGAACTCTGATCGTGAGAAGTGTTGGAAGCTTCATAAGCCAGTTAACCTTGAATAAGAGCTACACACTCAGGCTGTCAATCTCAGCAAGTTTCTTCTGAATAGAAAACTGATTCTCCCTGCGTGATCCTACTGGATTTGGTTATCAGCCACGGATATCCAGCACGTTTGAAAATACAGCGACCATCAAAATTCTGTGACGCACAACAGACCTCGAAATTTGTTAAATCATATCTGGCCTGTCATAAAAAAATCTTTAAAAGTTGACTTTTCGTCTAGCTATTGTTTTGGGCATGACTAGCTCTCACGGCACGAAAAATGACACGTATGCCAAATTTCGGATACGCCGCTAGCAACATCATTGTAGCGGGCGCTTCTTGGAAGCTCAAGCGCTCTCGGTAGCAGTCGAGGGTCCCCAGGTGTCGTAGCACTCAGCACACCTGAGACCTCGATGAAGAAAAAGTAAACTTCAAAATGCCCCTTGAAAACTTGAGCGTCGCTCTGTAAGTATGACCTCGTCGCTTCATTGCTATAGTTGATTAATGAAAGTAAAATGCTCGTCCATGAACTAGGATTAACAAATACTGCTTTGAAGTGCCGTAGTAAAAAAAATTACGATAAAATTTTAAAATACCAACCATTAATTGAAACGGTTTAGAAAACCTACTTTTTAAGAATTAACAGACAAACTACTTAAGAACGACAAGCAAAAATTGCAATTGCTGGAATGGCCTCTAAGCCACTACAATACTAAACAGTTCCAGTGAGATGCTTTGGTGAAATAACTTCATTGAATCTGACATTATGTCGAACTGATTTCGGAGAGTCTGCAAAGTCATTAACAGCAGTATTTCTTAAGCCACCTGATACAGAAAGGCTTATAATGCATCATGTTTGAGTACCATTGGATAGAAAATTAAAAGATCCTCTTGCTCAGTTTTACTAAAACTTAGAACTCATTTTCGTTCTGTTGTGAATCAGTCAGCCATTGGCGCAGGAGAGCTGTGCCTTATTTTCAAACTAAAATTTTCTAACTGAAAATAAAAAACACCGTATATCCTGTACGTTTATAAAAAACGACAACGAATGAATGAGATTTTTTCCTTTGTCAGCGGCCTCTTTGATTTCTTCAGTTTATTCAGCAAGAGTACTGTATCCGTTACGAAAGTGTAGAGCTAATTTGGTCATCTGCGGACGAGGAAAAAGTTGAGCTAATTTAAACGGATTTTTTTTTCATTTGCTCGCTTCGCGAATTAAACGATATTTCCTCGGTGGAGTATTTTTGATAAATACAGCTCCGAAAAAGAGATGGAATGAGAGCAGCATGTGAACGTACGACTACAACGAGGCTGTCGCCACATCGTATCATCGCACGCCTTCAGACAGCAGTGTACCAGGAAATAACTACGTTATTGAAGCTCATACTGTATGTGCGACTTTCGATTTCGCACGATGTTCATTTCACGTTTTATTTAATTTACAGGTACATATAAGCTCACTTTCACAGAATTATTATTGTCTTTCAGACAGAACACTAGCTGAAGCTTGTATATCAAACAATTCGTGACTTCTAATGCAAGCCAGTACGAAATTCAATTAAATAAAATAATAACAAAAAAATTTCGATATATTTTATCTTAGATTATAATCGATGTCGACGTTGAAATAACTCAGTTTCTCCAAGCCAAATCACATAATTATATTTTTCATAAAATAAAATGCACAAAAATCCATTTGGCTATTACTGATCGGCTTTCTTCATTCAAGTTGCTTCTCCTCGTGATAAGGGTTCAGGACTTAGAGCTGGAAGAATGGGAAATCCAGAGCCGGAAGAATAGGAGACTCAGAGCTGGAATATTGGAAAATTCAGAGCCGAAAAAATGGAAAAACGACAAAATTCTTCAGTTATTCCAGAAGATTCCATTTCTAGTGGAGGTAACTGTTGCACCTCAGTTTGAAAAACGTGCCAAGCTGCAAAATTATTTCTTTTAAAAAAGAAACGTCGCCCCTGAAGTACCGTTCTAGCAACGAACCCCTCACTGTTTAGCAAAAGATGACACGCACGTCGATTGCAGCTGGGCATTCTCGAAGAATTCTGGGCAAAGGACTTGGCTAAACGTGCAATTGTTTTAAATAAGCTTGCAATTAACGAACACTACCCTCAGAATAATAAAATAAAGCGCAACGGGATTTTCATAAATCACGCATCATCCGAATATTAAACGGTATAGTGCATATAATTCCTCATATCTTCCTTTGATTAACGCGCATCAGAGCGCTGAAACTGCTGCGTTAACTATTATTTCTAAATATTTCTGATTTCGTCTTGACGGTGAACATCTAATAAGATTGCACCGAGAACTACAACGAATCATTTCGCTGGGCTTCAGTTTTAGACCCACTTAAGACCAATTACAGCTTTGATCAAGGCACACTTGCCGCACTCACTCTGCAGCCAGGCGACTCTAGGGGCATTTGTGCCCCATGAAATTGTTTCAGAGTTCTTGAGCAAAATGAAGCACAAGATTCCTGTTAAGCTCTGCAATTACTCTTTGAGTAACTTACATGAGCCTTTTCTCCCGGCACCTAGTCCTGCATTTCCTTTCACATTCTGTTCATTTATCAGTGAATTCCTTCAACGTTTGGCCCACATATCTTTCAGAGAAGTACACAGGGCGAACTTATGCTAATGTTATCTCTCCCGTTATCTGATCTAAGCCGACAAATGCGTTGGCCTGTTCTCTAGCTAATGCATGTTAAGCTTGATGAAGTCAACATCGGAATGATCAGCATCTGTATTGGACAGGAATTGTTTGTTTCATTCAGCCCTTCAAGTAAGGAATATAATGATAAACAGCTCATCATAGTTATACCTCAATAAGTAAACAAAAAAGTAGAGTAGAACAGTATCAAAGATGTACATTAAATTTTGCAGCTTACATAATTATTCTACTTCATTTGTCAGTTTTTTATTGTTCTTTGCAGTATGCTTAAAAGTGTTCGAGTATTTAGGATTGCTATACGAGTAGAACTTCTCTGAGTCTTTCTCAAATTTTCTTACCATTTATCCAGGGTTGAAAAGAGGAAGCGCATGTTTTTTAACCGCTAGTATTCGGCGACGAGAGGGACTTTTGACCTTGAACGATTGTTGGCAGACTCCTGAGACAATGCAGTTTCAGTCGCT
The DNA here is from genome assembly GCA_014899125.1 of Orchestia grillus. NCBI lineage: Eukaryota > Metazoa > Arthropoda > Malacostraca > Amphipoda > Talitridae > Orchestia > Orchestia grillus. The sequence goes on from VOMN01085503.1 coordinate 87,167, forward strand.
ATGGAGCATTGAATCGTAAAGCATCTGTGTTCGTTGTCGAACAGTTTTTCAGAAACAATGATTCTGTGGTCACAGTTCAACGTTTTCCCTTCGAAATTTTAACATCGGACGTCAAGATACAGTCGCCGATCGAAATACTGTAGTCCGATGGGTTGCCGCGTTTAGAGGTACTGGATCTTTAATGGAAAACAACCACCTGGTCTTCCCCGTTCAGTTCGAACTCTGAACGTTGGAGAGATCCGTGCGTAATTTTCAGGAGAGGATCTAAAGTTGTGCTCGGCAAGAAAGACCTCATCTCCAAGACATTATTTTTCGAACCTAATTCAGGTACGTAGATCTCAAAAATGCGATAAGAGTACTATTATTGCATGCATGCTTTTATTTTTAAATCAAATCAGGTTTCTGTTATTCAATTTGGTAAAACACACTTTTCTTCTCGTACTCTCTGTATAAATAATAAGTTGTGTTTATAAACTTCTTTCTTTTCAAGAACATGAAGCTCCACAGAGCCTTAAGAATCATTTGAAAAGGTCATACTCCCATTGAACTTTAACTTACATCGAAGCAGACTTGCCCGTCGAAAAGTAAGTTTTGAAGAGTGGGCGTGATTTCTCTCTAAGAAGAAAACTAACACACATTGTAGTTTGTTGCTCTACGTAAAATAAAATTTCAGTACGAAAATAAAAAACAATGTCTTTAAAGTGCACACTCATTCAATACTTTAAAAGGGAAATATTGTAACATCTGGAGAACAGAATGGCATATAGCTCACTGTAAGGGAAATTCTGCCTCTTCAAGAGGCTACAGTGGTGACACGAAGGCCTGATGTGCCCTCACATATTTGGCGTGGTGAAATTCGCATGAACAAGGGTTCTAGGATCACATTTCGTGTTGCGCTCTCTTCGAGAAAATCGTCTGTGAATACAATGAATGGTTGGATTCTATTATACTCGGCGTGTAAATTCTCGTCTAGAATGCTAAACCGCACCTGGATACTGGATTACACAGATCTCTCTGCGTCCCTGGAGAGAACGCTGACGTAAAAACCTCATCTATTTGCATTCATTTTTAAATCTCAGTCGATGTGAAATAAAACGTGAAATGAAAATTATGAGGTCTGAATCGAGCTAGGCTTTGCGAAGCTAATGAAATAAATATTTTTCTTAGTTATTTTTGGGAAGAATGAGATGTTTCTTTCGCGGGTAGAAGTTTAACAGCTTCAAAATTGAAGGAAGAGTTTGTTTTGCAGCCCTCTGACGTTGAATGAATAATTCTGCCATTCTTCCACGTGTGTTCTCATGAGAATGATTCTACGATCCAAAAAAAGCTGCAAATTCAATTCATGAAACCACCTTCACGATTACTCAGTCAGAGCTAACGATATTCTACCAGAATATTCGTCTATATCTAACATTAGTCTGTTGATCAAGGTCACCGAAGCGTGGCCTCGATCCCGCTTTTTATCCCTCTCGGGCCCCGAAATGTTGCTCCTGCGCTCGACATCGGCTCCTCCAAGTGTATCGCTTGAGGCTCGGCTGCTCTACTAAAGGTCTTGTTGTACTTTGCTTAATTCAAACGAAAGTTTAATTACTTTGCGAGTAAAACTGTTGTTGCGGTCATTTTAGAACGAGCCTTATTCTGTGAATGTTGCCATTTCAGATGAAGTTAGCCTCTCAGTATCGAACTAAACACTAAAAACACTACGTGAACTTCATTCTTCAGCTTGAATAAAACAAGAAGCTACAGTGAGTGCGGGTGGGTGTGGGTGTGTGTGTGTGGAGGATGGGGTTGCTCTACGGGGGGGTCGGGGGTCAGAAGTAGTTGCACACTTTGGATTCCAGTTTTTTATTCTTTACAGTTGGCAGTTGGCTCAGGTATAATTCACAAGCTAAGGGAATGTGGCTCAACTGTTAACATTTTAAGGTCAGGTGCTCCACGGAAGATTGATCTTCGGAATTGCTTTACTTTTGATGAAGATTAAAAATAGCCCAGGATGGCTCACGAAGAGTTCAGAACTTCTTTAGAAGCCTCCGGCGCAGAAGTGAGTGAAAGAACAATCGGTTGAAAACTTCGCAGCAACGGGGATCAAATGTTTCACGCCCCATAAAACTCTCACACAACGCAGGAATCTCGTTGAAAGTCATCTAGGCTTCGCAAAAGAACACATTGAGAACAAACATACGTTTTGGAGTTCTGTTCTTTGGGCTGATAAAACCAAGATTTAATTGCTTGATCATAACTCGTCATGTGTGGAGCACAGAAGGGGCAGCCGATGAGGGTCAAAATAACATCCCAATTGTGAAGGCTGGAGGCGGCGGTGTAATCGTAGGGAGCTGTTTCGCAGCACATCGCCCTGGAGCACTTCTCATTGATGGGAAGATGGATGGGGTACTGAACTGAACATGTACCGTACTGAACATGTATCGTACTGAACATGTACTGAACTGAACATGTACTGTACTGAAGATGTACCGTACTGAAGATGTACCGTACTGAACATGTACCGTACTGAGAATGTACTGAACTGAACATGTACTGTACTGAACATGTACCGTACTGAACATGTACCGTACTGAACATGTACCGTACTGACCATGGACCGTCAAATACTGGAGAAGAGTCTCATTCCAAGTGGGCAGCGTTTATTCCAAAAATACAGCAGACGTTCCAGCGAGATAACGACCCTAAACACAGAGAAAAATTAACATCCGAATGGTTCATGAAGAACAAAATCGATATTCTCTCGTGGCCAAGTCAATCCTCGGACTTTAATCCCATCGAACATCTGAGGGCAACATTTAAGAAGAAGGTTTATCACAGAATGCCGAAGAATCTTGAAAAACTGAATAAAATATGCATCGAAGTAAAGGCTCATACACATATCACCACAAGCTTGCAAACGCTTAATTTTATCATTTGAATATCGTTTCCGAGGGGTTACTACTAACAAAGGTTTCGCAAATAAATGTTAAATATTTGAAACTGCTTTGGCTGAATACTTTTGCCCTCCGCCGGGTATGTTTTGTGCACTAATGATGACGTATTCTTTTAAAACGAGAAAGTTTGTTTCATGTTTTCATTCTCCATCATAAAATAAATTTCTGTGTGATTTCTACGAATGTTAGCTTGCTAGATGTTTAAAAAAAGTGAAATTTCCTATATGCAATTACTTCTGTGCTCTGTGTATATTTTTGGAATGCCACATTTCCATTTATTGGAATATTTTTTCACGTTTTCCACTTCTGATGGCAAAACAAACTCGAAGTGAAGCTGCAATTATGACCTTTTCGCAATTTGCTTTGAAGTGCCAAAAAGATTTTCGTTATTGACTCAAACGTTTTATAGACTTACTTCTTCTATCGATCAATTTTTCAGACTCTATTTAGTGTGACACTGCGACGATCTAAGTTTTGAGCTAAATCTGTTTGTACTCTTTTGGTAAGTTCTTCAGTAACTGTTGTTTTTCTGCTTCTTAGAATTTTTTTACAGTTCAATAAATCCAGAGTTCATCGGAAGTCTTCCATTTTGAGGACAAAATGTTCTTAACAAACATGAAATAAGCAGAGAAATTTATGCATTGGAGGAAGATTTAAGCTATTAATAGTAAATCTTTCGAGAATTGCATGAAATCCATAATTTATTAAATGTTAAATTGACATCTATATCGAACAAAAAATGCGTGGCCAAACTCAAGCGACCCATAACCGCTAAATTGTAAAAAGTAATTTGACCGCTTCCACTCAATTAAAGTTCATTCTCATGTAACAGAACGTAAGAATCACTTACTTTTGTCTAATTCAAAATTATACACACTGAGTAGAAAAACAGGAGCTGTTAGTCGTTTATTCTTTCTATGCTCCATTACTCATCATGCGATGAGTTCATTTTCCTCAGTGCAATGGGAATTTCACATCCTGTTAGCCACATGCTTCGCCGAATTCAACCCGAGCAGGAACACACGGTCGCGCTCCGGCGGTAAATCGGATCTACGCTGTAAGTGCATTGTCTACTCCCAAGTATAAAATTAGGAAGTGAAAAAAATGACCAATATAAAACTCGCCTTCAAAACACTTCTTCGAGACGGATTTCCTTTCATCCGAACTCTAATGCAAGTGAGAACTGAGGCGTCTGAATACGAACGCGTCGCATGGAAACTGAAAAAACCGTCATTTTAGAAGTAGAGCGTGATTGAGGCTCCACATTCAACTTGAGATTTTTTCCTACAAACAGAGAGGAAATTATACTGATGTCAGGGTTTCCGAGTTACATTTGCAACGTTAATATGATATACTGTAAATATCAAAGCATCCCATTGAAACGCGGTATTTACTTATTTGACTGATGGATTGCATAGTCAGTAAGATAAAATCAGCTCGAAATATTTGTTAGAAAGAATCCGATAAAATGGATTGGATATTAATGTCCCTAAAAACTGCTATAAGGTGTTGCATATATCTCATCACATAGAATGAATAAAACTCAGAAACAATTTCTTTGAAAATGGAATAAACAAGATATTATATTCACCTCAATAATTTTGCTCTTCATTTCGAGTGATTTAGCAATGAAGGAGTTGCTGCAACGACATTCGAGCTTTCTTGCATGATCGCATGCTGTACAATCATGAGCTCCCATGGCAAGAAATTAGCTATTATTTTTCGGGCTCCAGTTATTTACCACGTGAAATTCTTCTCGATGAGAAGACGTACATACATATGTACTGCAAAACATCTTTTCACTATGAAAAGATTATCCTGACCTCACCGTTATTTACTTTATTCACAAAATTTGAATGGAACTTAGGGACAATTTTTCACGTTGCATAATACCGTTGCATAATACGCGGCAGGTTGTTAGTAACTGGAGAAAAATGCGCCACGGAACAACGACCCTCAATTTCAAGTCAAGAGAAAAACGAATGCATACAAAAAAGAAGTCAGTCACACAAAAGTAAAACTTTGTTCTCCCGCCACTCCATTTGGGAACTCATTTCCTAGTTGTCACCAGGGAGCGTGACAGGCAAGCGTCATGCACCCTGCTCGTCGCCGCCGCCGCTCCAGGCTCGCTCGCATGGCTTACCGTGTCAGCATCCCTGAAGCAAATGATCCAAGTTCTGGCAACGTGCGAAGCCTCTTCTACGTTCACTATTTTATTTTTTGGTTTCCTTCTTGCTACTGATGTGTAATGCAAAAAAAACTGTAGAATCTCGACCGGGTTGGCTTCGAAAAATTTTGAGCACGCGCACTCGCGCGGTGCTTCCACTCGCTGCGGTTTTCGCCGCCTTCACTCGATGAGAGCTTGTGTTTAGAGAAAGATCGATCGGTTTGAATACCCACCTTCGCCTTATTCATAATTCATTCGCATTTGAATTGATCCAGTTGAATGATTTTAACTTTTTTGGAGACTTTCCAGTAGTGTTCCTATTGTAAATTGCTTCAAGAGTCGATGCCGTCGCGGCCAGTTGGTGTGAATTTAAAACAGTCAGCATTTGAACACAGGGTTACAAACTCAAGTCTGGTCCAGCTGAATTCGATAGTTTGCGATCCTTATCCTTGTGTTATAAGAAATATTCCCGTGTTAATTAAGCAACGTAGTTTAACCCTGGTGGAAGAGTTAATAGCTAATAGAAGTGGTCGAAATGAATGTAAAAAAAAGTTTAAATTATTTATATTGTGTGATCGGAACGGAATTCAAACGTCTTTTGGAGTAAATTTCTTTCCTCAGTTTTTGAAGATAAAGTACAAGGTCAATAAAATATTAACAACAGGCTATCAACTGGAGAAAAACATAAATTATTTCTTTGGTTAGCTCATTTACGAGTAACAAAATGTTCTGTCTTTGGAGGTCGCTGATGCGCTGCATCTCTTACTGATGATACTGGGAGGCTGTGCTCGACCTCGGATTTTTTTTCTCAAACTTAGCTTATTTTTCGAAGTGCGCTTCCTCCTTATGGAGCCTAAAATATAAATTACGGCTAGTACGAACGCATTAAAGATATTGGCAAGGACTTATGCCCGAATGCGATGATTAGTAATATCGCACATCGCGGAAAATATGTACGCAAAATGCTGTAATATGTGAAGAAACGGATGCCAGCCAGTTCTTTCATTGATCATGATCAACCTCCTGAATTGATATACATCAGTGAAACGGATTTTTTTTTCATACATAATTTACGTGAAGGTTGGAATTTATCTGTACTAAGAAATTGTTGTTATACAACATATGTAACCAGGGCTTGAATTTCAATATTAATCCAAACAAGATTTACAAATATTGCTGTCACGAGAGAAGGAAAATAAGGTCTTAATCTGAAAGCAAGTTCGTCAGCAACCGCACTCGTAATATACGTAAAATAGTAATAGAAGCTGTAAGAAACCTGCAGCAGACTTGAAATTACACTTTATCATGGCTAATTAATTTTTCCACTTTTACATTCTACGATGATAGAATATAACAGCCGACAGTACATTGCAATAATAATCTCATTTATTCTTAAAAGGCCTCCCAACAACATAACTTTGGGGAATAAATGTGCTACGGGCTGTTCAGAGATTTTCTGATATTTTGCAATAATAATTCTTTCCATACTAAAGAGGCTTTCAGCAACATAACTGGCAGGAACACAAAAGAACAATGGACTGTTCAGAGATATTTCTTAAGCGACTGAGCTTCTCGAGTGAAGCTGAGAATGAAAAGTAAAATTCAGTACTTGAATGAGAAGATGGTTCAACGTTACTGCACAGTTTCTGCATCTGAACAGCTCAATATTAGCTCCGTAGAGAAGAAATGCTGTTTATCTGTACTTCTTCTTTTGCCCCTCTACATCGATTTTGTTAGGTTTGTGATGAATTTCGGTTAGGTAACAGTGTTTAAATTTCAACGAAGAGTCTTTGCTCAAAATACTCATCAGCAGAAGCCCAATCACTGTTTTGCATACGAGTTGGAAGAATTGTTCTCGGTGTCGATGTTCGAGTAATTTTCTGAAATTTTGAATCATTGGCTACAGTTACGGTTTTTGTTCGGAAATGGTCTTGATTCTTGAAATACACGGGAGTCTCTTGTCACTTCAATGTTTGTTCCCTAACAATTTATTTCGCTTTATCTACATTAAATTAAGCAACTGTTTCAAAACGAGAATTGCGATTATGTTCATTAACGGTTATAACGAAACAAAAGCATATGATGCAGTAATGAACAATTGACGGACCTCTGCATTTTTTTTTTATGGTGTGATCATACTCTAGAAGTAACGTTGTGATGGTCGATTTTTTTCAAAATATAAGCATTTCTTAGCATTTGCATGTGAAAATTCAGCAACAGCAACTTTTCCATCTTCTTCTGGTACAGTCAGTATGAAGATCTAAAGTTGGCAGACAATGAAATAGAATTTGCGATTTGTTCAGTAATTGAAGTTAGAACCTCATAACTGCGTTTGACATGAAACCTTATCATGGACACCGCATCATGGGAACTTTATAATGAAAAACTTATCATTGGAACTTTATCTTGGAAGCCGTATCACTGTGTATGATGTGAAATGAGCTACTACGAATTCAGAGTCAAAATCAAGGTTAGAAGGACTGAAGCGAGCGGTAGCTTAGTGTAATGAAGTATCTATTGTCTCGAAGGTTGAGTGCACGATAATGCTGACAAATATCTAGAAATATGAACAGAGATGATAAAAAGGTTGGAGAATATGAGCCGTAAATTGCATTTAGGAAAACAGTACACGTCATACAAAGGCCCTTACGTTTCACTCTGATGATGTTTTTCTTCTATCATACATCTAGAGTTAAAAATGTCACTTTTTTAAGAAAAAGCAAAAAAGTCTTCTTTTTTGGAATTTGTTTTTGTTAGAAAGAATTTAACGACCTGTTTTCTAATGGTGAATTCCAATATATTTATTGAAGCAATTCGACGACGACAGGAATTATTACCATGTATTTTATATTACTTCGACACCGAAAAAACTAGAATTAAGCTAATATAAAGCTAGCGTTCCTTGTTCCGTCCAGGATTTAATGATACTTACGGGCGATACACAGCCCCTTGACTTCCGACCTGACTCCAGACTTGAGAGCAAAGTTCTCACCCGACACTGTCTTCCGACGTTGACTGATCGTGTGAAGGACCCTCTACTTTCGCTCCTATTCCGAGCGAAACTGACAAACCCTGATCCTGACAAACACCGACGCAAACGCGGGTGTTTGTTTCAGTTCAATTAAGTAGTGCAGATGCCATCATATTCATGCATATCTTTCTGCGTCCTAACTGTACGTACAAAATGCGCATGAACGATTTGAGGCAAATTTCGTGGTGGAAATTTGCAGCAAATCGCTTATAGACTTCATTTGAACCCTTTCCCATGAGATGGAAAAATTTAACGCATAATGAATTAAAAGCTCATAAGATTTGCAGGGGATTTCCCATCAAGTTCGTCAAACGGACGTTTTTACGTGGATCCTTTGGCTGACTACAGCACGCAAGAAGTTAGGTCTCGTTTAGTTGCTAACGAGTTACAAAAATTGCGCGTAGTCCAAGAAAAGTTCCCGACGGTAGATCTTCAAAGGATTTCCAATTAGGGAAGGACTATCTGGCGACGTTCCGAACGAATGTCGACAACCACGCGACCACGCGCCGCGAGACAACCCTGATGAGAGCCCCCCCCCTCCCCATCCTCCCTCGACTAGTCATCTTATGTGCAAGTTAAGACTGCGAGTAAAACAGCGCTCGCCCTCAGCAACACGGGCGGCGCGGGTGATAATTCACTTCGGCAATTATTACCGTGAGGGAATGAACTCAGTTCAAAGATTATTAATTGGCAAATTAAACTAGTTGCCTTCGTTCATACTCTATGAAAATATTGAAAATTATCCTGTGAATGAAATTTATTTTGAATAGTATTTTTTATTTCTTATTTGGTTTTCAATGAAGTGTACAGCTTCATTGGATTTGTAAGACGTCTGAAATCAAATTCAAATGAAATTTAGCGACTATTTTCATAGAATTTAACCACAAACATTGCGGACACTAATGAATATCTACAGCATAGTGGGTAAAAAGAAATCAAGCCGACTCATGTTCCTGATTTTATTCATTATTATGTAGATGTTTATTCAAGAATAAACATTTACTATGACAATGTGTGGGGAAATATTTATAGTTGAATTTTTTTCTCGAGATATTTATGCAAAAAGACACACGTGTGAAAGACTTTTGTACTCACCTCATTCAACAAAACTACATCAGTGAAACAGTTAAGTTACGTTTACATATTTTCATTACTTCAGTGTTGCAATCGATTCCTTTCTCATTTGCGGAATATGAAACTACAGGGTTCGTGTTTAATTCACTACTGTAAAATCATTCAAAGGTGTTATACACAGCATGATGCTGAGATATCTTCAAGCTCTGCACGGTCTCTCACCAACTGGAAGGCTTAGGAGCGCGGTACAATTGACTAAAGAGTTTGTACTTGACTCATTTGCCTGCAGGGAGGCTGGCAGAAACCGTCGCTCTCAACACCGTTTGCCAGGAGGCGTTGATGAGCTTGGCGCCGGGTGCCCGTTAGTCGAGCTTGATTGCGCAGGAAAGAAAAAGAAAAGATTTGCAGCCAAAATAAAATATTTCTGAAAAAGTTTTGACGGAGAATTTTGTATTTCTAAAATGAGCGTTCAATCCAACATGAATTAGGTCTCCAACTAAATATAGGAACTTTAACCAAAAATGCAAAATTTGGACAAGCATTGCATTGTTCGACAAGAGAGTGCAAACAATATATGGTGCGCAAGAAAATTCTGCGCAAGATGACCCCAAAAACCAAGCTTCCCGCAAGAAAATTTTCCTTCGTTGTTATGAATCAAGTTCGGAAACTTAGGTGGAGACCTAATACTTTTTTAAGATGCTGTAAACTTTAAGTTTCGAAAACGGGGCTTAGAGATACGGGGCTCTCAGTGAGTAACACTAATCTTTCCTGAGAGTATTTCTTCGAATGGTTTCTCAGATGCGAGGTGTAGCGCTATAGTGAACCGCATTCAGTCCTCAATAAACATTCTCATTCCATGAACAGACGGGGCAACTAAATATAAGTTCAAAATTACTTCAAAAACTGCCCGAGCTCCAATCAGCACGGTTCAGTCAAAAAATCTTCAAAGAATTTAAAACATATTCAGGCTATGAACTCGTTGTTTTACCAATTTCCATACAATATATAACTACTTAGCTCTGAATCCTAACCTCTTAACCAGGCTCCCAAGCCCAATCTAGGAACCCTTAACTTGACGATAAGTTTTACTTCGTTTTTACCTCATCTTCATAGGCATTTATGCCTCGTTTCTGCCTGGTGTGCACGCAAGTTCATGCAGTTGTACGGCCGCATGCAGAGCTAGAAGTCCCAGCGTACAACCGCTCTATCTTCTGGCTTGGTTCGCTTTATTTATTTGCTTCTATGGTATGAGCTTTCACCATGCTGTCAGATTGTCTCACAGGAAATGTTGCATTTAGAAATGAAAGAAAACAATTGGTGTAAAATGTTTATTTGTTCAAAAAATGATCCTTCCTTTTCAATGACTTTTGCCCAACTTATTTCAAAGCATATATTCCATCTTCAAATTACTTGTCATATTTTTCGCCAATAAACTGTTCATATGCATCAACTGTACTATCATAATTTAAGAATGTTTCCGGCCAATGAATCAATATCGTAGCGCATTTACACAATTATATTTCACTACTCAAGCGCGTGAATAAAACAGCGTTGCGCACTTGGAATGAGACTACACTCAATTTCTGATGGCACAGTAGACTCATCCATCTTGCCCTTAGTGAAATGAAGTGCACCTTGCTGTGTCATGTGCTATCAAACAATTTCAAATCATTATTCATAGAGCTTAGAGAATGGATGTCATCGTTCAAACTCTAGAATAATGTACTGAATGTATTTTGAATGATAAAAACATCGCCAGTTATATTATTTCACTAGACCACATTTTGAGCGAAGAGTCGCTGTCTCGCGTGTAACAGTCCAATTTTTCAGTCCCCTCATCGATAAATTTATAAATCACTTCATAAAGCAGCAGTCTTTGACTTTGAAATCCTCTAATGTTGACAGAGGTAGCGACGATGCCCGCTGTTTCCTCTCATGTTCATTTTGTAAATTTCCCTTTGAGTTTCAGCCTGGAGACTGTGGGTGACAGTCCTTACGATCAGTTCATCCTATACTTAGTGAGCCACCTTCGGACGGTGGTGTGCAAGAGGGGGACTGAGCTTCGTCGTCCGGAAAAGTTCAGTCGTCCAGAAAAGTAAAACTTCATTGCGAAACAAACTTAGATATAAAAACCAGCAGATGAAAGTCATTTCACGAGTACCAAGAGTCACAGAACCGTCTGTTGCAATGGAGAAAGTTCAATTTGTAGTTAGAAAAACTATGCATCCAGAGTGACACTGAAGTCCTATTGGCTAACAGAAGAGGAAAAACTCCGAGGGAAAGATTTTCAATTCCGCCTGCCTCACTTTGTATGGGCGCTGCATAGTGTTGATCAGACCTATAGTAGAATCAGTAACAAGTTGTAATTAGCTTAATAGTACTCATAGTTGAAGCATCTTAGTTTCTGCGTCCTCGTGCAAGCACTTCAAACTTACACAATCTTGAAATGGGCAAATATTCCACGTCCATATTTCGTTCATAATAAAGTTATTGAAAGTTTCCAACAGTTAGACTGGTTGCCATTCTGAAATTGCCGCCACACACTATTAGGCCCCTAATCTAGGTGTTTTTGTGAAATCGCTCAAAATTTACTCCGAATTCTTATACATATAATGCCTACCGTCCAACATAAATTTGCCACTTCATGAAACGTTAGACCATAGCTATCGTAAATCATTATGAGCGCCGACGGATTGTGTCTTCGAAGCGTCAAGTCATCACCAGCTCCCACAATCTGTAATGAGCGTCAGCATCGACTCGCCTGCATCAAATTTGCACCCCAAATGCCATTTCTGTGGAATCGAGTTAGTCTGCAGGGCTCAGCTGAGAGATGAGGAGAGGCGCGCCAAGTCGATTAGCGAGCTGATGTCGGCCGAGCGCAAACTGAGCCAATCCTCCAATTAAATGCAGAGGAAGCGTTCCCACGGTCGCTAGGCTCAAGGGCGGCAATACAGAGGGCGCATCCTGCTGGTCGAGGACTGATGGTCGTCCCCGGAGGATTTCGAACACAAAGGAATCTGAAATCAGAAGAACTAGTTATTCTCAAACGGGATTCTATGTAGCTCACTGTAAACGTGCTAGTACTAACCAATGAGTCAACACGTACTTACATACTCGTGCATGTACGTATGCAGGATGAGTAAGTTACTAGACCAAATGAAACTTCTGTAACAGGAAAAATACATAGAAACTGATTAGAAAAACAGGCACAAAGCTGAACAATTCACTTTACGTTAACTTTTTCATAGAAAATTGACAGAAATTTGCTCAAAATGAAATAATGATGGAATCATACCCATTATTAAATGACCTATAAAAAATTGCACCGCTTCTTTTTAAATACATTAAAAAAACGCTACCGTTGATGAGCTCCAAGCTATGAAATACACGCTTCACGTATAGTTTCATGGCAACAGCTTTATTTTCACTTATTTTCAACTGTGCACTTTAGTAAACGAGACGCGTGCAAGCAAAATTTAACTGTTTGCCTTACGTAATTCATTGTGTAATAATGATTACTGATGAATTGATGAATAAAAAAATTATTTTCTGCTTAATAACGTATGTGCTTCAGTATGAAACTATCTTATGCCTGAAATTCTCTGTTGAATTGTTATGAGGGACTGGAACATCGGACTCTCGTGATTCTCTCATTTCTAAAATACATTTAAGAAATTCTAAAATATTTGGGTTAAACGAAGTTGCAGCACTCAAGGACTAACCAACTACTAATGAACTTTCAGCTCCAACATTTCTAAGTACTTCACTAATTTTACCTCTCGTGGAAGACATTCCTTGATGAGCAATCTCCGTGGAAATTGCCTGGACCTGAAACTCGTTCCCATGAACATTTTATTTCACCTCCACACTTGCTCCCTGTTCGCTGCAGACTGTCGTCGAGCTCGACGAGTGAGAGCGAACTAGCGACCGACGATAACTGGTCATTTCAAAAGGTCGGAGCAATGAGCTGCTCATTTTGCCATTATCAAATATAATCGTTTTCTTTTCGGCTTCAAAAGACAGGAAACACTCAGCGAAGTTCTCTTGAAATAACTATCTTGAAAGTGCAAGGACAAGAACTTGTTTTCATCTGTCCCTGATCGGCTTCACGGCGTAAAAGTTTTAAGGTAAAGTTGTACAGCAAATGCATTTATTGATGATTGCATCGGTGTTTCATTCGAAACCATGACTCCTTGGATTTTCTCCAGTTTAAATACTCCTGCGTCCAACGAGCATTTTTCTTTGCGTAAAAGATCATAAGTGGGAGTGCACTTTCAAATACATCTCGACAAAGTATAATTAAAACTATATTCGTTTACTAACTATACGGTTCCAATTTCGTTTTTATTGAGAGTCTTTCATCTACCAAAATATCTAATATATGAATACAGCCATGGTGAATTTTATGCAACGAAAAATATATTGTAATGCTCTTTGAAACGATAGACGACCCATGTCATGTTAAATCCTCCCTGCTTACTTTCTTCATATACTTGTATTTCTCAGACATTAGCGTGGTAAAAGTATCTTGAACAAGATTGCTTAAGTATGTTAATATCTAAAGCTCATGCTGATAGTTGTTAATATAGGGTGGTAAAATTTGAAGGGCTGATGTTGATTTTGAATAAACACAAATAAGGTTTATAATAAGCCTGAATAACTTAAACGCGTTGCTCGATTGTGTATCTTACCATGGTTCAAATTGAAGTAGTCTATAATAGAGAAATGTCAAATTAAATGCAGATAAAACTTGACGTTTAGGTGTGGTTCACATTCAAAATCGGCCCTTACAATTTAACCACCCTTTATTTGGAAGGTTATTTGTGTGTAGGCCTACTATAATAGTTTAACTCGACTAATTCGAGAAGAGAATTTTGAATTCGAAAATTCGTTATTGTTATGTACTTCGCTAACGATTACTCGAAAATAATCAGTTAGCTCATTGTAAAGTTTACTTGATTGCATATTATGCACTTGTGTACATCACTGTTACGAAAATTGTGAATAAAATTACAATAAATTAGGTGGTCCGATTATTGCCCGATCGAGTGAGAGAGTCTAAAGGGCTTCGCCTCCCGTTCGATGAGTGTGAGGAGCGACAAAATGTGAATGTAATGAGGTCAAATGAATATTTTCGTAAGGGTGATTTGAAAAGTATCAAGCAGTTTTACATTGAGGGAACAATTCATATAGTAATTAATTCCTCGCGTCTCTAAAGACAGATCTCCATGTCACGGTTGCGATGAACTGTTTTTGGCTCCCTTAAATTGTTTAATATCAATTTATTTACGGAAATTATGCGTCCATAGATGTTGAATATAATTTACATACGAATGAATCGGTATTACGCCTAAAAATCTCTTACAGGTTAAATTAGGAAACGTTTGTCCTAATGAATCACATTGCAGCATTTTGGAGGCGAGCGCGATTGAAACGACGTATTTCTTAGTTCTTAAGTTTACTTTGGAAGCCTAAGAAAATTCAGCAATGCGCAATGAAAAAGACGTAAAAGAAATAATTGCTACTCTTGTATAAATTTTGAGACTATCACATCCTGCCATAAGAACTGCAGAGATACAATGTGAAAAGTTCATCTAAAAAACAAAAGTGCACATATGCACTACTTCTTAAAATTATACATAGTGTTCGACTCAGGATACCTACGTCAAAATATCATTAATATTTACAGCTCTTCGAAGAACACTTCATTCAAGGTTTAACCTCTCAATTCAGTTTTTGTAATTTAGTCAAATTGTCCGCAATGGCTCATAATAGTATGCATGGTAGATAAATATTGGCCGACGTAATAACATCAGAAAACACGCCACCACTCTGAGGTGCACCGGAAAATTGCGCAGTCTGTCATGCCTTCCCCTTTGATCCATTTCTTTACCGACCCCTTATTCATCGGTCGTAGCTTAGAAGCTACGTATAATCCAGTCTATAGCAATACCAAAAATGAGTTACGGTAGGGCAATCTGTTTTACGGACGCAGTGATGTCGAAACGAGTTGTTCGATGCAAAGGAGTTTGTGTTTCCTTTCTTCCTCGTACTCAATTTTAGAACACTTCAGCTATGAGCCTGAAGTCTAAATCCATGTTACAATTCCAGTTTCTCTGAGAATACCATCGATCACAACTATGGTAAACATCGAGTATTTTACGCAAACTTGCAAGAAACAAGCATGCGATGTAAAAATTCATGAGCGAACATTTCGAGCATTCAAAAACGTAAAAAATGAATTGCTGTGAATGCAGGTAACCCAATTACTAAACGCAAGGACTAATATTTCGCGTATGGGTTATAGTTGAGAATAACATATTTTGAATGAGGATAACGTCAAGGCGTCAAGTTAGTGGGTAAACTCAATACGGAAGCATGAAACTTGATGAAGTTAATTATTTTCCACCTGCAAAATTGAGCTTCAATAGGGGGTAATTTTTTTCTTTATCCCTTGCCATGCAGTATACTGTTTTAACTGGAGGGAAAAATTGAATAATGAAGAATTTCGAACACGAATGAGATCTTTCAAAAATGAAAATTCAAAATTACTTTTGGTATACATTGTCAGCTCGTTGTTTTCTTCTTTCGTTAGTGATCAAAACTTCCTTAAAGTTGAGCGCTTAAGACACTTTTGTAACGCGTCTTCAACTGTTCCGATCCCTTATGAGTAAAACTCAAATTTTCTCGCAGTGACACCTCCAGACAAATCCGTCCATGAAAACATACAAAATTTTCAACTTGTGAGGCACCGCGAGTTAATCATTCTTTGGTTAAGTAAAAATAAGTTTGCATGTGTGTCCCAACTTTAGGGTTGGAAACAGGGAATAATTTATATCGGGAGCCATTACGCTGTAAATTACTTCAAGGGTGTACGAACATCCATTTCTGGTTGAGCGGCTGTGCGAATTAATAAAGAAAAAGATACCATTTTTACACCGTTGGAGAAAAAATTGTTACAGTCTATGCCAACAATTTGTTATTTTGTGGTAAATAAAAACCCTTTATGTCGTTCATGTCTCATCATCAGCTGAGAGGCTGCTAATAGGAAATATGACACTCAGAGCTATTCTTACATGAAGCAATATTCTTGCACAGCACGGTAAGGTGGTACAAAACTTCATATTGCTGCCACCTCATATTGTTAGAAATTACCGTGCTTTGTCAGTTGTTCTTGTTTATTTTGTTGTTGATTTACAGAAGTTTTTTGCTCTGCCATGCATATTCATTAAATATTTATATGAAGTCTGTTGGAAAAAGACCAAACTTTTAAGGCACGAACATTGAGGTCGGAACTGCGACATTATGCTTACATATTTGTACCCGTTTAAAATTCTGAATTGGATATACTGAAATCAATCACTAGTGAACTTCATAAGTAATGTTTCTTTTTACGTCAAACGTAGACATGAATTTTCCTGGCCACAGAATTTTTTTAGCTGTTAATTTGAGTTATAATAGTTTGTGATTGAGAAAATTGATGTATGTTATACTCCTTTCACCGCAATATTCAAAGGAATCTATGAAGACAAGGGAGATGAACAAACGTAACATAAGATAAAATACCTCATTTTCCTCCAATGATACAATGTTAACAAATTTCAATCTTATGAATTTCATCGCATAAAGACTCATATAAAATCTATAAGTTGACTTTCTATTTACCCAACAGCGTTATTTGCATTTCTTTGACTTCTATGTGGAAAGTTTGCCAAACTTGGAATTCATTTATGAAGGTTAGAATACAGACCGGACAGTCATAAATGATAACTAGAAGAATCGCCCCGCCAAAAATGGCGGGACAATTGATGTTTATTTCTTAAGATGCCCTCTTATTTGCCGTAATTCTGACATGAAATATTGTTATTTGCAGTATCACTGATATGGACTGCCTTCTCTGACAGTCTGGCAGATAAGTTTGAAATACGGACCCGGAAATTTTCTCCCTTCTAAATCCTTAAGAACGTGACAGAGAGACAAACAGACGGACCAACCAGGCAAGTAAGCAACACTGGACTATTATTATTTATTAAAATAAGGGATGCCCAGGATCCATATTGGAGGTTAATATTTGGAGACATCCACTGTTTTTTTTATTGATTTTCCAAGCTTTCGCACGCTTAAGCAGCGTGCGTTTTTTAGGGTCGAAACAGCGAAAATTTTGGACCTATGACATGTTAGGCCGTAAATGGCTACGCCGACAAAATTTATGCAGTAGACTATTATTATACAGCGGGATCCAGCGCGTTGTAGATTTAATGAAATGAAACTTTGAACGAGCTGATGAACCAATAAGCTGTCTACCTGATCACAAGAATCCCAGTGATTTTTCGCGATGAATGAATCTAAGGGAAGTGCGAACTTGGAACGCAGACCGTATTCGAATAAACCATTCAAGTATTATCTGCTGTCGACACCCTCGTTTTAGTTATTTTTCGGTGAGTATAATTTTCACCCAACACTGCTCGGGGTCTCAACAGTGTTGAGTAAGGTTCCTAGGAGACCGTTTCCGGGGCTGGGGAGAAAGTCGGAAGAGCCTCCTTCAACATCACCTTAATTACACTATAGCAATCAATGACCGCTCCCTGAGTCTGTCTAACGGTTATCGCGGGCTGGAAGATATTGAAGGCTATCGCATCTTGAAGCTACGGCTACCATGCCTTTGAAATCTTCCCGCCTCGAGTCTATGACTACCATAACGTTAATGAGTCCAGGCCATTGATGAGGTTGATGTAATGTGGTGCATCCCGAGCCGATGTACTCGATTAATCAATTGGATTTTTTTAAACGAAAAACTTTTCGGAGCTTGAAATCAGTGCCACACGTCAACGTGGGCCTCAAATTTTCTTCGGAATCTACTTCCCACGAGATTTTCATTTGCCAACACGGTGTATGTACATGGGTCAAATTAACGACTTTTTGAATGCCTGTTTCAGGGCACTTTTTACAGACAGAAATTCAAGTTATACAATATGGAGTAGATTACGTCACTCTACAGCAGTAGCTTTCGATTTTTCAAAGAGGTTAGAGTGCTGAAACTCTAAAAAAATATAGTTTCTTTGAAAGCACGTATATGAAGTTCATTTGTTTCATATATTTGGAGTGTATACCCACAGCATAGTATTAGAGCATATATTTTTCTACTAAGCAATTACTCGGTGAAAACTGATAATCACGGTTGTTTACTTGCGCAAGACAAATCTAATTAACAGCAGCCAGAATAACATACAGCTGTACAATTAGAGATACATTTATCACTTGTAAACATATATACAACCACAGCGGAGAACAGTCTATGAAATTTGTAGTTTACACAACGATGTTGATTTAGAAAAAATACAGGTATCAAATAAACTATTTAATTCGTTGTTCTTATAATTTCAAGCGAAGCTCATTGTAGTTGACTAAAGAAGTTGAATAAATTCTAGAAAATCAGGTTTTCTTTTACGTGGGCGAGTTACGGAGGCCAATGAACCTAAAATGCGGCAACGCAGGCTCCTTCTATCACTTATTTCAGACAAAGTTGCTCTCTCAAGAAAAAGCTGAGGCTTTGGGAGCAACTCAACGTCCTAATTGTAACTTCAGTGATGGGATTATAATTAATGGCTTATTCTCTTTTGTGAAAGGTTATCAGGAAAAACAAGAATTGTTTGGGTCTACTTCTTGACATTCAAGAGTGTACTCCTTCACACAATGACCTACACTGGAGAGAGAGTAGGACTTATGTAGGTAATAGAATATAATTTGATCTAAGCGCTGACTTTGCTGTCAACTTTTGTGGTTTTAAGAAAATTAGATAAGCATATCCAAAAATTCAATTCAGAGGTAAATTGTAAAACTCAAACAGCCCCAGTGCAGTGTAAAGTACTCTAGCGTACGGAAAAATGTCTTCATAGATCCAAAACTTTTTGCCGCAGCAAGTGATGGGGTAAATAGTTGGTATTATGCTTTTCCGGGTTGCGTTTGCTAATTACCGATGAAAAGTTGTCCTTTTAAAGGAAGAAATCATAAAAATTGTGTATATATGTGTGGGTTTGATTAATCTTTTGCTGTGCTATCGTGATCAGACGTTAAGGACGTAGGTGATCAGACGTTAAGGACGTTCAGGAGAGAAGTGCACTTTTGAGTTCTACTGTTACCATGCTCTGCCCATGACAATGTCCTGTACTCGTATACGTTAAGGCATGTATTAATAGTAGGATATATGACTGAAGACATGCATAGTATGACTGGATGATTACTATTATCGAGGCAAACTGTTGGACATAATTGCTAGGTCTTTTATTCGCCACTAATATTTAACCTTTACTCTCCAAAGACTTGGATACTGTTAAAAAAATTATGGAAAAAATTACTAATACGCTAAAATATGGTTAAGATAGCTCTAATATGTTTCAGTTTTTTATCATGCAAATATTTGTAAAATAAAATAGGAAAAAATAACTTTTGATACATTGGCGTGAAAATTAGAGTTCACTAAGTGTTCTTCCATCTGTATGAGTTGAACTAATATCAACGTTCGGATATAAGCATTCCTCGCTGAAAAAACCATACACAAGAATGTATAGAAATTTTCTAGTTTGTTCACTGCTTCTTCGATATGACGCACTCTACAACGAACGCATGCCACAAGCTAAGCGTTTCGAGACTGAAATTTTCGGGTAAATTCCTTCTTTAATGATAAACCAAAAATATTCCAATATTTGCTGGCATGTTAGTCACTGGAAATCCGTTAGGCCGTGAGCCAGTTGAAACGGTGCAAATTAACACGCTTGTCAAACAAATGGCATGTAAGTCAATGGTTGCGTTTACCAACGTTGGATTTTGTAAAACGTGTTTGATGCATTCTGAATTTTCCTCTGATTTGACTTCCTCTTTTTAACGCGAGAAAGCGCCACGTACATTCCGCTTCTCCGGTCGAGTAAGATGACAGGAAGCGAGGCTTAATTAATGGGCACGGCAGTTAAGCTCTTGGTGTACGCAAATACTGAATATTCCTAATGTTTGTTCAGGCCATATTAACTGATGAATATCAAAATTCTCACTTTTGGCGTTTACTGGTCAAGTTTCTGCTCTTGTTGATTCCTCCTTAAAATTCCCCACTGAGTTATGCTTGGTTGCTGCGTTATCTGTTTGGGATGGAGTTCCCCTCCGTCTACACACGCCTCAGGCCACGCACTTGTAAGATCTGTAAGAAGGTTTTCATGCTGGGCTCATGAACATATTTAAAATTTATCGTCACTATAGTTGAGAACCATCCATGTGGATCCTCTTTGGGGCTGATGAACTGTCTTTGTGATAGATTGTTGAATTGGTTAAGAATCTAGAAACTCCCAATGACGTCATCATGTCTCGTTGCTCGGCTGGTCTTCTTTATGGCTAAGAGTGCACCCTCAGCGGATGTGAGACCTATTGAACGAAATACCTGGTCAATAATAATGAAAACGTAAATAGGGAAGGAAGGGAAATGCGAGTTTAGTGAGCAAGTTTGAGGAATTACAACCGGAGCAACAACTTGTATGGTAATTACGATAGTTACGATTCGTTACAATATTTTACTGTCCATCTCGTGTACATATTAATCGTTACAGTAATGTCCAAAGCACACAATAAATTCGATCGTTCCTGTCATCTTGGAACTATCCGAAGATGGTAAAACCCTTTGCAAAGAAATAAAGTCAAAAGCTGATAAATAAGCTCATATGAACTAGGTCGTGCGGTGCATAGCGCATCATTACTCATTACTCAAGCACCACTCGTGGGTCGAGCTACACTTCTGGTATTTAAAATTGCATCGTCTCTCTGTCACAGAGCCAAAAAAGGCTCGGCATGTTTTCAATTTCGAAATCAAAGCCAATAGTACACTGATAAAAATTCCCTCGGAAAAACACCTCGACAGCCAACGTGCGAGCTCGTCCTGCCTCACGCGATGAGAGTTAAAGGCTTCCGCAGCCCGAGGCTCTCAGCGTGACGTAACAGAAAAGAACGCTTCCGTACATCTAAATCTTTCCGTTCAACTTAGGGGACATTGAAGAGCGTTCACGCTGGTGTTGTGGCTACTACTGAACGCTGTGTTTTCTACGTTTACTAAGGATGTTTAATCGAAGCCTGAGTATTGAAGAATGTATATACATGTGTATCAGGTATGAACGAAAGTATATGTAAAACATGTGTGTTTGAATACAGTTATCGAGATTTCACTCTCAATTTCCAGTAACGAGTCATTTTCATGACTGTTGGAGTCACTGATGAGCGGCGAGCTTGAGCAGTACTCATAATTGTGGTGCAGTGTTTGGCTGTCACATCGTCTTTTAATTTTGTTTGAAGGCTGAGTATCAAGGTCTTCTAGGGAAATAAGTATTTTGTTGGTGACAATTTCAATTGAAATTACAGAATTATCTGTTTTTTTGAAAATAATGAACAATGTATACTAGCAGTTAAGAATATCAGGAATTCTCAGGATCATGCATGTTGTTCTGATGTTCATAACTCCATGCAAATTAAGTCACATACATTATGTTTAGTAATTAATGCACTCTTCTTTGAGACATTTAGCAGCCAAACTATTCTTAACACTCCGCATAGAGAATTACGGCTAGAAGCTTCGTTAGCTTAGGCTTCGCAGTTCTGTAAGTACATCATTCCCTGGCCAATGGTTCGTCAGTTGACATTGGAGCAGCGATGCACAACTGCAGTCTTGTAATTAAACTCATCATTTCCAGTGTACCGGCTCGTCATTTGACGTCGGAGCAGCGATGCACAATTACCTCCTGGTGAAAAGTTTTGTAGTTTCCGACTGCAGTTTAGCGCGAGTTCGGGAAGCTTTATGGTCGTCCCGCCGCTTCAACGCGTTGCTCAATTTACGAGCTATTCTTCAAAACACGATGAGTTCTTGACAAACGGCCCAGCGGTAGGTCTGGTACTAACAAGGGCTATGACCCTCGTTATGGTTGTTTATTTTAATGCTATAGTAACCCCGAACTCCTGGAACAGGCCTCTGAACAAAGCCATGACTACTTCATAGGACAGACTGAAATGGAAATCTGAATCCACGAAAGCTAGATCCACCACATGCTTTAAAGAAAGAGGAATTTCCACGCGTGGGAACTTCAGGTAGTTAGGACGGAAAAGGATGAGGCTCGAGCGTGGGGCAAACGACCTATAAATTTTTTAGGAGACCGATGGGCGATCCCCTAATAACGAGCCTAAATGCTCTTGATTAAGACTCAGCAGAGCTAATGTACGAGCAGCGCTGCGAAAACGATTTTCTAAGATCAAAAACACCAATTGGAACGCGTGAGCTTGAAGCAATCAGGATAAAGTCGATAATTTCATTCAAACTGTTTTTTCCATTAAACCTCCATTGCAGCCGAGCCCTTGATAGTTTGCAGTAGCCATTAGAATAGTTAAACACATTCTGAAAGTCCAAAAATCATTAAATCTCACATCAGTGATTTTTATGGCGTAAGTTGATTAGTACTAACAATTTCGTCACTATTTTCGGAAAAAGCCTAGAAATGATACTGTAAAATTCAATTTAACACGTACTTTTGACTTAACATTCTATTGAATATTGTACAGCTGGTATTTATTCGTCTTTGGACATCGCCTGTCGACTTGGGTGGGAGGATCAGACGGGATCTCTTAGTAGCCACGGCGGTGACGTCAGCCAATGTGCAGACCGCCTGGTGCGGTTGTTCCAGCGAGCATGCGTATATACATATCTAGCATATATGTTCCAGTGAGCATATGCATATACATATTTAGCATAAATTGAGCCCCAGAAACGAAACTGCAAGAACAATGTTTGTCTGATAGGGATTTGCTGACCCTATTTTTTCTATTACGCCGGCCAACAAAATGAACCCTTCATCTTGATGCCGAAAATGTATGAACTGATTTAAAACAATTTGGCTCATGTGCGAGTCCATATATATCTTTATTTTCGTACAAGCCCCTTTAATTTTTAGCTAAAACTGGACCCATGCACTTAAAATTAAGACGAAAACACCTTCAAACATACACAATGTACCCGAGCGAAATCTACACTCTGTACAAAAGTGTACTTGACTAATAGAGCATTTCGCCCTCCGTTCAATGAACGGAAGTTTTTCGTTCCACGTACTGCGTATAGTAAAGCGTGGGATCTACGTAGGCAATTGCTGTGAGGAAGTTGGAGATAAAAAATAATTGGTGGCAATCTGACATATTCCCAACCCGTAAGTGCAAGAAGTTTTTCAGGGACACACGAAACATATTCCAGTTGCTTCCAACTGTCGGGTGCATATGAGGACATCCACTCAGCTATGACGCCCCCCGAGGAAGGAGAGCTGTAAAATCCCGATACTACTTCCTTCGTCTCATCGCACTACTCGGTTCACGGGGGGCATTTGGAGCGGGCCTGGCAAGAGATTTGGAGCGGGCCTGGACAGAGATTTGGAACGGGCCTAGCCAGAGATTTGGAGCGGGCCTAGCCAGAGATTTGGAGCGGGCCTGGGCAGAGATTTGGAGCGGGCCTGGACAGAGATTTGGAGCGGGCCAAGCACACCACGACGTTGTCGGGCTCGACCATTTCATTCACTTCTCGTGAAGGGTGACACTTTTACGCAGGCTTGCTGTCGTGAGGACCTCACGCAGGGCACGTAGATAGACAACTGTAAATCATGCATTCTATTTATCACCCTGTTTTCGTAGATGTGAAAAAAATTGAATTTTAATAGTTCGAGTCGTAAAATCCAATAATATGCGGAAAATTAGCCTAACTTTTTACCGTTTTATTAACACCAAATGCCTCTATTGCCCCTATATGAAGCATTTAAAACAAGCTCAAATGAGCATTGTTGGTTTGATGTAACGGTAATTTTCATTGAATTGATTTTGCTGAGAGAGGTTGATGATTATGAAAATGTCACGACCCTACAGTATTTAAAATAGTTCATTGCTTCATTTTTGTTTTAAAATCTACGCATGGTTAATTACGAAATGTGCTCGAAAACTATCCAACTATTATTCGTAAAAAACTCCGCATCCAGATACAACAATTTTTCACTCATCTTATCCCACGCAGTCCCCTCGTGCTGCCTCGCGCTTCTCTTTTCGGCGACGCCGCTGTGGAAGGCAGCGTCGCAACGCTTCTTTTGAGACGGCGCTCTTCTGGTCGGTCGCATTCTGCACGATGTGTTCTCTGAAGTGAATCCTGGTCCTTTTCAGATACATTTTCAGTTTGGGGATAAGCCGGACACCGAATCTGTGTGGATAGAGCTGAGAACCTGACGGAAAACGGACATTCTGAGCAAAACCAGGAAATCGTGTACCAAATATTCGTGTAGTATTTGTACATGCTCTGCTAAGACTCTCCTGAAACCCAAATCTTGGCTTAAAATGGAACGAACGAACCCGATACTGATCCAACGAACATCGTCTGCAAAATCTCTGATTGGGATTCGACGATTCTGCATCATCAGAATTTTCTCTCGATCAGTGGTTACATTACATCTGGATGTTGGCATACCTGAACGAATTTCACTCTTCATTGATGTTGGGCTATCGTTGATGCAGTTGTAACACTCCTGCAATAGTGTGGCTCCCATTTCTTGCTACGTTGTGTAAGAGAGCATGTAGAATTATGCAATTAGATTAGAATTACTGAACTTTACACAAAATTGAACACAATGACCTTGCTCAAGTTTTCCGGTAATTTTGTAACGAACGAAAATCTGAAAGTGCTCACTCACACAACCGCTCTCATCGACAATCTGCTTGTGACTGACAGCGTCTGCAGGCAGGAAAAAATTCCGCGATTCACAAGACGACAGTAAGTGATACATGTCTAATCATGGTCAGTCATTAACGAAGTTGTGATTTATCACGTTCTTTGAAACTGAGTGGCATTTTGCATTTTAATTCATCTTCAAATGAATGTCCACAATTCCATAATTTTACGTTGCCTCTGATGCACATGTTCTTTCACGCTCATTCACCTTTTCAAAACTCTTGTGATATCTGCACATAATCGAGACTCTAATTTCCAGATAAATTTCTACATCAATTACAAGAAAACTTTCCCTAGATATGCTTGCTTTTTACGGTTTGTGGTATATCAGTGTGACAAAATTAACTTCCTTTGAAGAAATGAAGAAAAAAGTCATGGGGAAAATACTGTGAATGAACAGATTCGGTAGATTTATAATGCAACCACATAGAAAACCCTCGAGCAATTTCCAATCATCCTGGTCTTCAACGCACTCCTCATTTCTGTCCCTCTATATTCCTTCCATCTTCCAACAACGTCAAGACGGCATAAGATTTTACATGCAAGAATCAGCACTTTTTTGTACGGATGGAGACCTGCCATGAAATTTGCGAACCGATGTTGCATTTGGTCGTCGACACAGGTGCCTCTCGGTCGTCATTAAGAGCGCAAAGTGAGACGCACCTGACTCTTAGATAAATTAATTTACTCGCTAGCAACCCATAACCCTCGTGCTCAGAAATTGTAATGTTATTTTAGAAGTGACTTCAGTATTTCAATTATTTTGAAATTGACACGCAAGGAGGACTACGTAGACCGGCATTAAAACATTTAAATTTACTATGCTGTATTTTCAAATCGGCTGAATGTAGTCTAACAATTTTGATGAGAGTGTTCCAATAATTTACATTACTGTAAGGTTTTGAAAAGAATGTACATAACCTCCCAAGACAAAAAGGGTTAAGAAAGTGGTAAGTTCCTGTAATTATTTTTCAATATGGCTACTTTATATTTATTTTTGCTATGCTGACTGATTTCAATGCATAAACTATGGACTATGAAGGTCATTGAGTGGAAAACCTAGGTGAAAATTAGATGCAGATGCCATTCTGTCTTATTCGCAGCTCATTTCAAAATAAATTTAAGCGTAAACTTTTGAATAACTGGAGTTCCAGGGCATCGACTCGAATTCACGAAAACAGTTACCTTATACGAAGCGAAAATATCACATTTACATTGCGCTAAAGCGAAAACATGATAATCCGCACTAACGATGTTCGGCAACATTGGAATATGAAGTGTTCAAGTAGTGAAATAACTCTGGTGCTTCCAACTTCTGATTTTGAATTTGTGGCTTCGGCTTTTTGTTATCATTTACACGTAGGACTTTAAAGTGTCGTAGTAGAAGAAGTATTTAATATGGAGGTTCTTTGCTCAAAACTAGTAAATCAATTATATATATCTAAAAATATGTAAATAATTCAGTTATTAGTTTTAAGTAAAGAACCTCCACACACATTCATTAAGCACGCAAGGACACACAATCAATGCTTAAACTAGTTACTCAATTATTGCATGAGAAATTTTATTTATATTTTACATGGCCACGTGTATTTTCAATATGGTTACAAGCATGTGCCAACACACGTACCCCATATTACACAGCCGTTTTGCTTCATTAGTAAAATGGACGATTCATTTTTTAGAACCTACCAGCCAACTCCGCTTACCGAAGAACGTGTTCGTCGCGTCGGTTACGATGACATGCATAAAGCATTCGACTCCTCCTATTTCACTATGAGATCTTCAACACCTGCAAGAGAACTTTGAAACCAGAAGTGACTCCTCACAAGCGGTAAAACGGAACGCATTATAGAACTTGAGAACTTCTCACCAGACTTCGATCCTGCTGAGAGAGCAACTGGGGCATTGCTGCATCTGGAAAGCAAATCTTAGTCTTTGTCAGCTTCTCCATGGGCTGCCTGATGTTGAACTATGAAACTCGAGAAACAAATACCGCGTCAACGTTGGAATACTGCGTTGAGTCGGAAATTTTTTCATGAAATGGACAGTCACATATATTGAATATGGAAATAGCTGAGAAACTGATCTCAATTATCGTCAAAAATACTTTACTTTACGAAAGCAGAATCGTGGCTTTACTTATTCCTGCAAGGTATTCTAAATAAAATTATTTACTTTAGGATTTCACCCTTGGTCAAGAGCGTAGCCGATTTCTAAGTTGATTAGGCTACTACAGAAGTGGAGGATGCGTTAGTCTCTCGCATACAAATTTATTCTCGTGATTCTATGGGAGCGCCGAGCTATACTTGCTTCTTCTATACTTACCGCAAATAAATCGTCCACAAACTGCCAAGAACGGCTGGTAAACGCTGCAGTTTCATGGCTTTAATACATTTTTATGAAAGTAAGAGGAATATTCGTTTCACTTACGTGACTCTCCTTTAAGCAGGCAAGGAGACACAATCAAGACGATGCAACTCTGATTATATTAACGCTGTTCTTCAAGCAACTGATTAAAAAAATATTTTAGAACAAACAAATGTGTCATGGTCAAATTTTGCTTGAAGTTCATGCAAATATCATTTCCCAGTTCAGTATCTTTGCCGATGACGTGAATAGAAATAAATAAATGTTTAGAAATGAATTGATTATGTGTTTCGTACGTCACGTAGACTCAGGTATTTTATAGCTTATTTCACTTTTTATCTCATATATTTAATCACTTTTTGGAAGGGTGACATATCAACAGATGCGACTTGCTCAAAACCGCTATTAAAATTGGTGTTTGTGTTTATTATATGCAATTTTTTTCTGATTTGAGTACCTGGTAACATTGTTCACACATGTGTCGTGTTTCTGTAGCTTGCTGATAAAAAAATGGGGTGATTGGACGTATATCTGGAAATAAACGCGACTCCGCGGGGGCAAAAGGTGACGCTAGACAGGTTTGTTCGTCGCGATTTTTTGCTCTCGTCTAAAAGATGGCGCCTCTCCGGCATGATCTCACCGCCACGGTTGTGGAGGCTCTCATAAATTGGCCATTATGCGGAAAATACGAGCTCGGTGTTGCTAGTTCACTGCCCTTTATGCTGGCTCAGGAGCGAAGAAAGTAACTGCCCGGCAAAACCTGGACTCGGCCGCAGCTCCAGTTACGTCAGCGCTTATCTTTCTCTCTTCCCACGGCCTGAGTTAGGCTTCGCTGAATTATGATGAAGTTTCTCCCTCTTCATGAAGTCTTCTTACGGAACGGCGGGTACTTTTGCTTGCACGAAAAAGTTTGTGTTCAATATGATTTGGCCAAACATTTATCGACGTGGATCGAGTTCAAAATGAGCTAGTGAAATATCATGCGTATAATTTAGCCAACGATAACCCTTTTTCGGGTATTCCTCGGTACTATTCAATGGTGAAAACATACTTTTCAACACAAGGTCACCAACTGGTTCATAATGGGTTCTTAGGGTAATGTACAGCATGCTTGAGGAAAGTAAAGTCGCGCATAGTGAGTAAATGTTAACACATTTAGTGACACATGATGCCATTGGCTTTGCCAAGGACAACGCGTGTCTATTCCGATTTCGACTAACTTTCGATTATTCTCTTGTTAGCGTAGCCATTTCATTTTTCAGAGCATGAGTTCGAGTTGAATATTCATTGTATTAACGCAGTCATTTCATTTTTCTGCAAGTGAGTACTAGCTACGTATTCGTTCGAAAGATGCAAAGTGGGCACGAAAGATAGCAGTCCTGAAAGCCTAACTAAGGCTGACGAAAATAATTACCGTAAGAAAATACTATGAAGCATATATCGACGCAAAGACGTGTCTACATGAATTATCAGGAGAAAAAAAGTTGATTTATACTCGCCAAAGCATGATGCTGCACTTTGCCTAGAGGGTGCATTAAAAGCACTTTATTTATTAAATTTTCATAAGCTGTAGGAACTGTGACTAAAGTTGAATTTCCTTGCAGTTTTACTTTCGTTTTGTTCCTAGATTGAGACATTAATTTCCTATTTCTTCGTAATCAAAAACTATAAAAATCAAAATCAGAATTTGGCTTGTGTAGTCAGGTCAGTAAATTTTTAAATTTGCCTTTCTCCAATATAATACCAGCACTAAATATGATACGAGCACAATGCAAACACAAACTTTCATAGGAATCACGAGCACTATCTATTGCTAACAATAACAGGAATTAACGAAATAACACATAATTGCTAGCAACAAAAATCGCGTTACCCGGCGGGGTTATTTTTTAGACGCCTTCAACGCTTGGAGCTCCCTCACCCTGCGGCCACAGCGACGCCTGCGCGCACACAGCGAACGACAGACGCAGGAACGGCTGACTGGTGCGTGTGTGACTTTGCTGATGTGTGCATATAATGCCAACTCGATCCTGCTTTTGACGTAGTTTATGTCGACATAACAGCGACTGCAGACATTAAGTTTTGCTCCGCTGATGCTGTGGGAATGCTGCCGGCGTGCAGCTGGCTTTGGGCGCTGCTGTAACGGCGGTGTTGGATGTTGGATGTGCTGTAAATTAATTATCTGCCGTGTACGAGTAGGTAGTGTTATTCCTTAACACACTACGTAATGGAAGATAAATTGATCACGTCCGTTTAATCATTTCTAGCTAGGTGTTTCTTTTACAATATTCAACAGGTTCCAAAAAAAATACTGAACGATAATTTAAACGTTAAACTTAGATTTGTCTCGGCATTCTGTATCAAAATATTTATAACTTTGTTCCCTTCGTTGCAGGTATCGAAACGAACTTCACCTTGCATGATTGTGATAGATTTAAAAGATGAAGGAATTTCAGCATTCATAGTTAAAAATTCATCGTGAGAGAAAAAAAGCTGTTCGAACATATTTGATGTATCTGTACAGTAGAATTAAAATTATTCTAATATTATTTCAATTGATGGTAATTGTTCCACATAAGCGACATTAAACGCAACCGGAAATATGGTACAAGCGTTCGACAAGTATTATGGGGCGCTAGAGGAGCAGCTGACTGGTAACTGTACTGAAATTCTTACAACCAAATCCTTTTGCATCCCTGCACGTCGATTTTTGAAAGAAATTGCGATTACCGTTCGCAGCTCAGTATAAAATGAGGGCAGACTACTCAGAAGTCAGCCATTCTGCGCACAAATGGCTTCTTCTTGAAATTTAATCTACAAGTTTTGTCGTCTGAGAGCCGAGTGGCTGGCGCATCTCTACAGGAAACTTTGAATTTATTTCGGTCGCCTACCATCCTCGAAAGAGTTGCAAGATTATTGAGACGATAAAGTTTCGGACAATATTACCGTCCGGTTAAGACGTTTCGCCAAAACTTAGTAAAAGAATAGCTCCTCAATGAAAGAAAAAATGCACTTTATTCAATAAATAATGATTGAGGAGAATTCACTCGTGAAACAAATATAAGAACTTATAGAACATGACTGAAAATTTTCCCCACTGCCGGAAATGTACATAGTAACACTAGACTCGTTGTAATGATTATTGGAAATTTCATCTCTTCGTTTCATCTACATCAAATGTAGCCAAATATAAATGATACTTCATTTATTTTCACCCAGGGAAAACAATAGCACCTGGTGAGGCAAGGTGATGCGAAAGAAGCTCAGTTGTCCCCTGCACAGAGCGCTAGATCGGTTCCAGCAAGCAACTGTTCTACAGTCGTCTCCCACTTAAAGCGGATTCAACTAGACCAGGTACCAAATACCACAGAGAATATTTATGTCATTAGAAGCAGAGAGCCTGCAATAAGGAGTAAATAAGGAGATGGTTTGGCTGGAACCGATTCAACGCTCGTCAGAAAACTGTACTCAAAAAGTATTCACTCAATAGCGTTTCCAGCCTGCAGTCGTTTTGCCTTTGCTCATTTTAGGGGACCGCCGGTAAATTTTGGGGTGAAAAATGGGTTTTGAATGGGATTTTTGGTTCTATAGTGGAA